>CABHPH010094116.1:0-10022 GCA_902168325.1 Peromyscus nudipes | reverse complement strand
GCTCCTGGGCGTCCTGGGGGCGAGCGAGCGAGCGAGCGAGCTTCCCCCTGATTCCCGGTGCGGGCCGGGGCCTGGGGCGCGGCCGCACCCCTCACCCACAGCGGCGCGGGGGCCCGGCCGCGGGAACGCCCTCCCGGGATGAAGCGCTTCCCGGTGCGTTCAAGGTAGCTCGGCTCCGGATCGGGAACCCTCCCCAGTCCTACCTCCCAGGTCCCCGCTATTCAGAATTTAGAAGACGCCCCTAATCTTCCTGGGTCGGGTTGGAGATAGCCTAGTGGCCCCCCGCCCCAGTCCCCACACCTTCCAACGGGTAAGAATCTCTCCTCCTAGTCCGAGCGAGAAGCCGCCCTTGGAGCCCCCCAGTTCCTCCTGAACCTAATTTAGACTACCCTGACTATGGTCTCCAGTCCACTCCTAGCTTCCCACGTCCAATTTGGGGAGCCCTCGCAGTCCCTCGCGTCCCGAGTGGGGAACCTCTACCAGCACACCAGTACAACCTCCCCCAGTTTTCCTCGTCCCTCCTGGGCCCTCGCTGTCCAAATGAAGAGTGCCTCGCGCCACTCCCCCCAAATCCCTTCTCTCCACACCTGGGACCCCTGTGGTCTGTTGAGAGGATGCCCTGCCTGGAGCCTGGGTTCTCAGTTTGCTGCCTCCCCGCCCTTGTGTGTACAGCTAGCTCCTCCTGGCTCTCTCTTCCAGCCCCTTCCCGACTCTGTCTGGAGTGGGGGGGGGACCTGGTTCCAGACGCTGCTGGATCCCGAGGAAGCTGGAAGAGAATCAGTGTCTCAGAGATTCCAGTGAGAGAATCTCTGTGCACTTTCCCCTCGAATGACCCCCTCTTTTTACAGAGTCCTAACTCTCTCCAGCCTGCTTTGGAAGAACCTGAACTGCCTGCCTACCCACCAAGTTTGGAGTTAACTTCCCTCAGTAACTCTGAAGGCGAACTCCTTCCCTTCCTCGGTCTGACTCGTGTGTCTTTAGGATCTCCTCCCTCCTAGTACACCCCATGTCCCTTCACTCGCCCCTGAAACTTCTCTCCAGCCTGGGAAGACCAAGAAAGTCTCTTATAGCTGATGAGAGGTAGAGTCCCACCCTCCTTCCTCAAGCCTAAGGGATCTCTTGACTTCCCTGGTTAAAACCAAATTAGAAATGGTCAAGACAAGAGGCTCAGGGGGCCCAGCTCCATCCCTGTTCCTGCTGTGTATCTCCACAACCTCCTCCCTGCTACCTTATCTCTCCTTCCTCACCCTTCCTTCCTTAAACCCACCCAGTGTCACCCAGTAGCCCTTTATACCCATCTTGCACTTATGTACCTTTGTATTGATGTGTGCCCCCCCCCCCAGCCTTGGCATCCCAACCTGGAGGTGCTATCCGGGTCCTCTTAGCACCTCCTTCCCCCATCCATCACCCCGGGGAGAGACTGAGACTCCTTTAACGATTTCCTTAGGGACCTTGTGGGAACGCTCAGCAGGTATATCCTGCCACAGAGTACAAACAAACTTGCTTTTTCCTATTTGTCTCTTCCTACTCTCCCACCGGTTCTCAGTCAGCATCTCCTGGATTGGGAGGTGGGGTGGGCAGCATCCTATACAGGACGTTTCTTACCATCTCAACCTAAGCTGGAACTTCAGGTGTGTCCTTACCAGAGACCTAGACGAGGGTCAGCAGGTAAACCACTCCCTGTGCCCAGTGTTGGTGACCTGATTCCTTCTAGATCTGAACCTCGGGTTCCTTGTGTATGAAATGTACTCGGAGACGTGCGGGGAAGGGCGTGTGAACATTGGTCTCTGTGCTCATGCCTTTGGCGGGTGGCTCGGAGGCTAGGACATAGTAAGCATTGTTTGTTCAAAGCCAGCCAAGACTGTAAGTAGTAGCTTAAGATAGCATCCCTTATTGGCACCCTCATTCAGGCCCCTGGAGCAGAAAGCCTCTACTTCCTTGTGTCAATAACTAGTGTGTAGCACAGTGGCATGGAATGGACTCACATCCCCTGCCACTGCAGGTTCATTGCTACCTGGCTGGTTCAGTTCACTTGGCTCACACAAGGGAATCCTTCTCAGGTGGCCCTCCCAGGACAATGCAGCTACAAGATGCATGATCCTTGTAGTAAATCGAGGATCTGGACAGTATTAAGGAAAACTGATCCTCAGATCACTGGGACCCAGACTCTAGAATTGGGAGATTAGAGGAGGTAGTAGCCCCCTGCTCTTCCTCTCCAGTACTACGTACCCGCGCTCCCTCCAAGCATAAAAGAATCATTTGCTTTATAATGCTTTTCAATACTCTTGAGAAAGACATCTCAGACAAGGGACATGGCGCCCAGCCACGGAGATGATGTAGCCCGTCTCAAATATTTACAGGACACCTCCCTTCTAGACAGGATCCCAGGTACAGTATTCGCAGCCACCATTATGATGGTTGGTTTGTGCCAACGAGAATCAGATGAATAAATAGGAGCACTGTTAAGTGTTATGGACAAGGGATGGGGAGATTGGAAGGTATCGGGGAGGAAGTGATGCTCAGATTTGTTTATTTAGGTAGCCCAGCCTGCCCTGGAACTCATGATCCTCCTGCCTCAGCCTCCTAAGTGCTGGGATTACATGCATGAGACCACACCTGGTTTGATGTCCAATTTGGATTTCTGTTATATTTTAGTGTCTGTGTGTGTGTGTGTGTGTGTATGTGTGTGTGTGTACGCTTGCGCGTGCGCACGCACACCATGGTCCACAGAAGGAAGTCAGAGGACAATTCTCAAAAGTTCTCTCTTCCGTCATGTGCTTCCTAAGGACGAAACTCAGAAAGTCAGGCTTGGCAGCAAGTGCCTTTCCCATCTTGCTGGCCCCTTACATTTAATTTTAAATCAGGAAAGCCTTCCTAGGGAAGGTGGTAAGTTGGCAAAGACTTGGAGAGAAAGTACATGAATCTACATCCAGAACTCGTTTGTTGTTGTGGTGTTTTGTTTTTGAGACAGATTTTCTCTGTGTAGGCCTGGCTGTCCTGGATCTCGCTCTGTAGACCAGGCTGGCCTCGAACTCAAAGACCTACCTGCCTCTGCCTCTGGAGTGCTGGGATTAAAGGTGTGTGCCACCATCTCACTGTTTTGTTATTTGTTTTTTTTTTGTTTTTTTTTTTTTTTTTTTTTTTTTTTTTTAAAGGCAGGGTCTCCTGTAGTCCAGGCTGGCCTGTGTAGCAAAGATGACCTTGAATTGCTGGTCCTTCTCCGCCTACTTCCCAAGTGGTGGGATTATCTCCAGGGCTTCACACATGCCAAACAAGAACTCTGTTGAGCGTCTTGCCTTGTGCTTCCTCCAACTTCCTTGTCTGAGGCAGAGTCCCACTCTGTAGCCCAGGCTGGTCTGGAATTCAGTGTGTGAGGTTAGGCCAGGCTGACTTCAAACTCAAGGCAATCCTCCTGCCTCGTCTTTCAAATGCTGGTATAACAGGCATGGACCACCGAGCCTGGCAGCAGAGCTCTGACATCAGCACTTTTCCTAAAGAAGCCCCTCCCAGACGATGCTGAGAGCTGAGGTTTCACTTTAGGCAAGTTTTGGGGGAAACACTACTTAACTAAGAAGCTTTTGGGAGCAACTGCCAAACTGAGGATTAAATTGTAATATGTTTGCCTTTGGTTTTATAGGACTTAGTTCAAAATGTTTTGATTTATTATTGCGTGCTGTGAGGGTGTGTAGGCACGCTGTGCCAGGCCCGTGAAAGCAAAAGGACAATTTGAGGGGGTGAGTTCTCTCTCCCCTGTGGGTTCTTGCAGACGAACCCAGACCGCCAGGCCTGTGTGGCAGGCCCTTTTACCCTCCCAGCCGTCTTGCTGGTCCAGGTTCGATGCTGTGTTAAAATGCACTGTGTCACAGAGGACAGAGGCTCTCGCTGCCGCCGAGGCTCGAACTGACTCCCAAAAGTTGCCCCCTGACTTCCGCGCCTGCGTGCTCACACAGATGCTGGTGCACGCACAATCAGTCGGTGTGATTTTAAAAGCACCGGCACTGGGTTTTCACTCTGAAAATGCAATACCCAGGCGAAGCCCCGGAGGAGCCAGTGCATCCCAGTTCTTCCTGTGGAAGGGGAATCTGACTTTAACCTGATGAGGAAGTCTCCATTCATAATTTCCCCCACCCCTCTCTCCCTCTCTTGTTTCCTTTCTTTTTCCCTCCATTTTCTGGTGTATGTGAGGAAGTGTGAGGTTGTGTGGATGACGTGTGTGTGAGAAGGCCAGAAGACAACTTCAGGTATCTTCAGGAACACAGTCCCCTCTTTGTGACAGGGTCTCTCACAGCCTGATGCTCACTCACCAACTAGACCAGAGTGGCAGCCCAGGGGCTAGCACCCCCCACGCCTGGCATCTTTATCAGGCTTGTGCGGCAAGCTCTGTACAGTCCGAGCCATCTCCCCAGGTCTTCCTTTCATTCTTCTGGAATTCTGCTTTGTTTTGTTAGGTTTGTTTTGATTTTGAGACAGGATCTCATGGAGCCCAGGCTGGTCTTAAACACTCCTGGTCATCCTCACTCCGCCTCCCAAGTGCTGGTCTCACAGGTACAAGCTGGCCTACCTGCCCGTAGAACCGCTCCATTTTACAACCTCCCCTCGCTTAAAAAGTAAAATAAGATCATGCTTTTGAGAGTGGTTTTTGTTTCGCAGCCACACTGATCCGAAGGTAGGGGGAGATTTGCATGCATGCCTGGCCACCACGCATGACCAGCACCAACCATGTCAACAATGTCCCCCACCAACTGCTTCACTTGTAGGAATAGGCAAATGTTGCAGATCCGGTATCCCTGGGACTCCGTAGTCTACCGCAGAGGCTACTGTGGGCGGACGCTGTGGGGTATAGAAAACACACGCTGTGTCTCCACCATCATGGGAGCAAATGGGGCCGTTTTGCTGGCCTCAGAGGCCTCCAAGTTCTGCCTCTTCACACACCCCCTTTCTTTGGTGCTGGACACCATTTATCTTAACCATTGCTGTAGCAGTTTCTCCTCCAGAGTGCCACAGAGCTCTCGGGGACGTGCACTGTACGTAGCCTCTGCAGTTCGCCGTCCTTGGATAGTAATGTGCACGTGAGCTCCTTCATACCTTCTCATGCCTTGCGACTCATTCCTTCCTTCATTCATCGTTTAGTTAGTTTTAGACAGGGTCTCATCATGTAGCAATGGTTGACATGAAATTCTCTGTAGGCCAGGCTGGCCTTGAACTCATAGAGACCTCTGTGCCTCTGCCACCTGAGTGCTGAGATTAAAGGTGTGATGTCATACCCAGCCCACTCCTTTTCAGCGCTGAATAATACTCCGATCTCTGTATGTACCCATTTACTCATTTGCTGAGGAACATTATGAATGCTTTCAAGTTTAGGCGATTTATAAACAAAGCTGCTGAGACGGCCATGTGCAATGTTTTTTTTTTGGGGGGGGGTTCCAATTTTTCTCTTGTCTTTCGTTTTCTCAAATTTCTGGACTCCACCAGGAGTTAATAAGCAGAGATGAGAGCGGCTGACTGGGAGTCAAACAACCCATAGCCTGGTCCAGGGATCTCCGATGCTCTATCTGGGTCCCGGGCTTTACCACGAAGCCTTCCGAGCCCTGTGTCCTCTCACAGATATTTCAACACTGGGATCCTGCACTTGGAAGCGTCCCGAAACTCTGAAGTGGGTGGAAAGATAAGAGAGCTCTCTGTGCATTTCTCTGGTCCAATTCAGATTCAGTTACTATCCAGACTGGGGCCCGGCAGACAGCTCTCAGTGGGTCTCACATATACAAGTGGCTCTCTGGGTTCAACTCCCAACACTGGAAAAAGAAAGAAAAATAAAGTGTGTGTCGTGTTAGCCTACCCAGAGACATACAGATCAACGGGAAGAACTGGCCGTTTAGCAGTCAGCCCCTGTGGGCTAGAGAGGGCTCAGCCATTAAGAGCACCACTGGGCCGTGGTGGCGCACACCTTTAATCCCAGCACTCGGGAGGCAGAGCCAGGTGGATCTATGTGAGTTCGAGGCCAGCCTGGTCTACAGAGTGAGTTCCAAGACAGCCAGGGCTACACAGAGAAACCCTGTCTTGAAAAACCAAAAAAATATATATATAAAACCCCAAAAACTCCTTGGGGCAGCAAGGTGGGTCAGCAGGTAAAGGTGCTTTGCTGCCAAACCTTGTGGCCTAAAGATAGGAAGAGAATGGACTTGGCAAGTTGTCCTCTAATGCACTATGTCACAAGCACCCGTGTGTACACACACGCGCAGGAGTGTGCGCACACGCACGCATGCACGTAATTAGCAAAACTTAGGTCAGGGCTTGATGTTGCTCTATTTATTGATAGGGCCCACTATATAGCTCTGGCGAGCCTGAAACTCACTCTGTAGACCAGGCTGGTGTTGTAAACTCAGAGATCCGCCTGCCTCTGCCTCCCAAGTGCTGGGATTGAAGGTGTGCACTACCACTGCCTGACTCATTTATGTTTTGGGGGAGTTTTTTTGGTTTGTTGTTGTTGTTGTTGTTTTGAGACGGGGTCTCACTATGGAGCTTCAGCTGGCCTGGAGCTCACAGAGATCTTCCTGCCTCTACCTCCTAAGGGCTGTTTTGTTTGATTGTTTGTTTTAATAATTTATTTTTATTTTCTGAGGATTGATTGGTGTTTTGTTTGTATGTATGTCTGTGTGAGGGCATCAGATTTCCTGGAACTGGAGTTACAGACAGTTGTGAGCTGCCGTGTGGTTGCTGGGAATTGAACCTGAGTCCTCTGGAAGAGCAGTCAGTGCTCTTAACTGCTGAGCCATCTCTCCAGCTCTGTTTTGTTTCTTATCGTTGTTTTTGAGACATGGTCTCATGTAGCTCAGGCTAGCCTTTTTTTTTTTTTTAACGTATTACATTTCATGTGCATGTGTGTGAAGGTCAGAGGACAACTTTCAAAAGTCACTTCTCTCCTTCTACCTTGTGGGTCCAGCGATCGATCACAGTACATCTTTGGCCTTGGCGAGAGGCATCATTATCCACTGAGTTGTGCCATTGGCCCTCAGGCTGGCCTCTTGAATTCATTCTGTACCTGAGGATGACCTTGAAATGATCCTCTTCCTTACGCCAGAGTGCTGGGATTCCAGGGATGTGCCCCTACACCTGGCTTCAGCTTCCTTTCTGGAATAATGAAAATGTCCTAAAATTGATTATAGTGATGTTTCAAAATTCTATGAGTCTATTTTAAGGACTGAAGTAGGTAAATTGGATGGTATGTGAATTATACTGCAGTAATGACATTGCCAAAAAAAGTATAATTTTACCTAGTGTGACCCTGTCCCTAACCTAGTGCCTATCAACAAAATGAATGTACTGCCCCCGCCCCCCACCCTTGCCATGACATGCTTTCTCCTTCATTATCATCGTCGAAACATTATGAAGCACTTTTCATCTGCCAGACACGGCCCTAAGCACTTCCCAGGATTTTCCAATTTTGTCCTCCTGGCAATTTTATTCTATTTTTATTTTCCTGACCAAGAAAACAAGTGGCACAAAGTTAAGCAATCTGTCCAAAGTCGTATAATAAATGATAAAATAACATCTCGACGCAATGGTGTATTGAGCAATCAGGATGTACCAGGCCCTGTACTGAACACTGGGCACCAGTACATTCATTCAGTGCTTACAACTACTCTGAGGCAGGACTCTTATTTCATAGACCAGGAAACAGGAGCACGGAGGATCAAATATATTCCTATTAGCTCCGATTGGCCAGCTGTGATGGTGCACATCTGTCGTATCAGTACTCTGGAGGCAGACACAAGAGGACCATTCATTTGAGGCCAGCCTCGGCTACGTAGTGACATCTTATCTCAAAATAACAACAACAAATAAATAAACAAATGTCAGATTGTTAGCAGGTGGGTGAGCTGGGGACGTCAGAGATGTTTATGATGTCACTGTTCCCATCATAAACCACTGTACCATGTTACCCACCTCTTTAAAGTGTACACAATGCACCTGGTAATCATAGATGGTTCTGGATTATCTATTGTGCTAGGATGAGAGCTACTAAGAGCAGGCACCCTGTTCTAAGCCTCTTTGAAGTTTCCATCCCCCTCTCCACCTTTGGACCCATGTATTACAGATACTGAGTACTTAAGCGTTAACCCAGAGGCCAGGTGTGGTGATGCTTGCCTGTAATCCCAGCGCTCTGGAGGGGGAGGCAGGAGGACCGCAAGTTCAAGGTCAGAAGCTGGGGGTGTGGCTCAGTTGGTAGAGTATTGCCTTGGGTTTAATCCCCAGAACCACATAAACTGGACATGGTAATACATGCCTGCCATCTCAGCCCTCAGGAGGTGGAGGCAGGAGGATCAGAAGTTCAAGGTCATCTCAGGTAGCATGGGATGGAGAGTAAGACAGCGATTCCCACGCTCACAAACCGGAGCACAGATTTATATATGTCCACATGTCACTTCCCAACAGCGATGCAGTGTTGAGAAGTGAGCTGTGGGATTTTGTGGTGTGAACGTCAACCTAAACGGTACAGTCGGTCATTTGATGTGTTCTCTTGATGTGATCGAGACAGTCAAGCACCAAGTATGTGAGGCCCCTGACAGCTTACCACAGCCAACTACTTCACAGTAAAGCTTAAAACCATAGTTAATATTAATACATGTACGCAGTGCATTTTAATCAAACCCACCTCCCATTTCTTCTCCTTCAGTCCCTCTCCTAGCCCCACGACGCCCCTCTCCCAATTTTGTGTGCTTTCTCTAACTACCTACTGAGGCCACTCAGTGCTGTGGCTCTCAACCTGTGGGTCACGACCCCTTCACCAACCTTCTATCTCTAAAAATATTTACATGATTATTCATAACAGTAGCAAAATTAAAGTTATGACGTAGTAATGAAAATAATTTTGTGGTTGCGGGGAGTCACCATAACATGAGGAACTGTATTAAAGGGTCGCAGTGTTAGGAAGGTTGAGAACCACTGACTTAGTGCATGGATCTGTGACCATCCACTACAACATGGGTAGCCTCTCAGGGCCCACATCCCTGAAGAAAACTCTCCCCGTCTCTCTCTCTCTCTCTCTCTCTCTCTCTCTCTCTCTCTCTCTCACTCACACACACACACACACACACACACACACACACGCGCGCGCATGCCTCAGCAGCCATCAATTGGCAAAGATCCTCAGATAGAGCTAGAATGTCACCATCCCTGCCCCCGCTTGTGCCGGGGTTTTGGGCCGGCCTGATCTGGTGCAAGTCTTGTGCATGCAGCCCAGCTGCAGTGAGGCCGTGTTTGCAGCTGCTCTGTCATGTCCAGGAAATACTGATTCGCGGCCGATGTCCACCCCTTCTGGTTCTTACAGTCTTCCTGCCCCTTCCTCGGAGATGATCCCAGAGCCTTGGGGGATGGAGGTGTGATACAGGTGTCCCATTTAGAGCTGAGCACTCCACGTTCTCTTTTTTGTCTGCACATTGATTAGCTGTAGGTCTCTGCAAAAAAGCAGCTTCTCCGGTGAGGGCTAAGGACTGATCCACACACCCCGGTCTGCAGCTTCCACTGGAACCATTATTTTTAAAAAGAGAAAGACATTATTTTAAATGTTTCACATACTCCAGGCTAGACTCAAATTGAGGATAACCATAAACTTTTGTTGTTGTTGTTGTTGTTGTTGTTTTGTTATTGTTGATGTTTGAAACAGGGTCTATCTGTGTAGCCCGGGCTGTCCTGGGACTCACTATGTACATCGGACTGGTTTTGAACTCACAGAGTGCCTCTGTCTCTAGAGTGCTGGGATTAAAGGCATGTACCACCACACCCAGCAACCTTAAACTTCTGATCTGAGGTTATATGCACCACCACGATCAGAGTTAGTTGGGGTTTTTTTTGTTTATTTGTTTGTTGCTGTTGTTGTTGTTTTGAGACATTGTCTGTATAGCTCTGGCTGTCCTGGAACTCCCAATGTAGACCAGGCTGGCCTCAAACTCAGAGATCTGCCCACCTCTGCCTCCTGAGTGCTGGGATTAAAGGTGTGCACCACCACCACCACCACCACCACC
>CABHPH010094115.1:626-11060 GCA_902168325.1 Peromyscus nudipes | reverse complement strand
CCCCCCCCAATAAATAAAAGTAATTAAAACAACTTTGAGACAGTCTATTGTGGTGATATATTGTGTGCCCTAATAAAATTTACCTGAAGATCAGAGAACAGAATAAGCCACTAGATTAAACATAGAGGCCAGGCAGTGGTGGCACACACCTTTAGTCCTAGCACTCGGGAGGCAGAGATCCATCTGGATCTCTGTGAGTTCAAAGCCACCCTGGACTACATGAGACTGACTCAGTCTAGGAGAGAAAACAGAGCCAGGCAGTGGTGGCATACACCTTTAATCCCAGTACTGGGAAGCACACACACCTTTAATCCCAGGAAGTGATAGCTGGGTAGAGAAAGGTATATAAGGCATGAGGAGACAGGAACTAAAGGCTTTTCAGCTGAGGAACCCTTTTCAGCTAGAGACCTTTCTGCTAGAAGGTTATTTCAGGCTGAAGAGTTGGTGAGGTAAGAGGTGGTAGCTGTGGCTTGTCCCTTTGTCTCTCTGATCTTTGGGCAAATTTCCTCGGGTACACAATATATCACCATAGTCTATGTAGCATTGGCTGACCTGGAACTCACTATATAGACCAAGTTGGCCTGGAACTCATAAAGATTTACCTGTCTCTTCCTCCTGAGTGCTGGGGATGGAAGTTAGGTCCTCTGGAAGAATAGGAAGTGCATCCTAACTGTTCAGTATTTTTCCAGCCCTCTTTTTTTCTGTTTCTCTCTCTCTCTCTCTCTCTCTCTCTCTCTCTCTCTCTCCCCTCCCTCTCTTTTTCTTTCTTTGAGACAAGGTTTCTTTGTGTAACCCTGGCTGCCCTGAAACTCACTATGTAGACCAGGCTGGCCTCAAACTCAGAGATCCACCAGCTCTATCTCCCAAGTGCTGGAATTAAAGGCATGTGTCACCACCTTCAGCCTTTCTCTCTTGACACTGAGTCTCATTATATAACTTAGGCTGACCTCACATTTACTATGTAGCTCAAGCTGGCCTTGAACTCTAAGTGATCATCCTACAGCAGCCTTTGGAATTATGGGTGTGTACAGCTGTGACTGACTGAACTGCATACTTTAAAAGGGTGAATTATATGGTATATGAATTATATCTCAATAAAGATGTAAAAATAACAATGAAAAGAACACTAAAGGGACTAGAGAGATGGCTCAGAAGTTAAGAGCGCCGGCTGTTCCTCCAGAAGATGCAGGTTCCGTTCTCAACAGCCACAGGGCAGCTCACAAACCTCTGTAACTAGTCTGATGTGATCCAGTGCCCTCTTCTGGCCTCTGAGGTCACAAGGCATGTGAGTGGTGCACAGACATACACTAAAAAACCCATACATACAAAGACAAATTTGAAAAAGAGAAGAATACTTGGGGACTGGAAAAATCTGCAGCCCTGCTAATAATTACAGGCTGCCAATGTAGTTTTGTCTTGTTTTATTTTTTTGCCAATTTGAAGGACTAGAAAGGACTTTTTCCTATGTGTCCTGTGGCTTCTCAGCATTTCTTCCCATCTCTGGGAAAACGTGTGCGCCAGCAGCATGGCAGAGCAGCATGGCAGATTGGAAGAATTCCGTTCATTCCCATCCTTCCCCTTCCTAACTCCTTTATGACAGTTTGGTTCAACATGTACGATGTACCTACTATGCACAAACCATCGAGGACTGAAAAGAGCCAATGTCTCTTTACTCTCTCCAATGTTTGAAATTACATTATTACTCTATGTAAACAAATACAGCTCTTTAGATAAAAAGACAGGTGCCGATAATAGTCCTAAGGCAGCCTGGGACACTGGGCTCCTTCAATTGCAAGCAGGGAAATGGTGACATCAGCTACTGCAAGACCAATCCCCAGTGCTCGGAGTTGAGCAAGCGCCAGGACTTGGCTCCCCCTCACATGCCTCCAATCACCCCTTCATTTGGTTGCTAGACTCAATTTGTTAGTCTATTTTCATACCCCTCATTTTCTCACCACCCCCACCCCCACAATGTCCAAATTGGCCCTCCAATACTGAAACCATTTGCCGGAAATTCATTAAACTGAACACATGGGAAATTACAGAGGAGATTTCACTTGTCACTTGGGCTCAAATATAGAAAGTCATTTTATAAGGACAGTGCTGGGAGGCTATTTTTATCTTGGATGTTTGTGCCGAGTTCTCTTATCCTGCCGTCCCCCATTCTCCTCTTCCTGGCTAGCTACCTTTTCCTTTGTTTTTGTTTTTTCCCTCAAACTAAATGTTGCCCTTTAAATCTTTATCCCAGCTTCACACCTGAGCTTCTCACAGATTCTCTTTCTGACTTCAACATCAGAAACAGGCCACAGGCCGCAGGCCTTGTGCTGGCACCAGGATGGGTGAGCTGAAAGACAGAGTCCCTGCTGTGATGGAGTCACAGCCTGATGAAGGGCTACAGGGAGAGCGAATTCGGGTTTGATCACCAGAAAGCTTTGGAGGAATAGATTTGTACCTTTCTGATTCTGATACGAATTTTACTACCCAGTAAGTGGGGATGTGAAAATAGTCATGTTTATTAGGAAATAAGCCCATTGTAAAAAGAGGTAAGAAAACCAAAAGCCTTGGCTCGCCTATGACATGTAGTCCCCTGGGTAGAGAGAACATGGATTTGGGAGTCAGATATAGGTTTGATTCTGACTGTTATTTATTAAGTGGTGCAATGTTGTTTATTAAGCAGCACTGTTTATCATGTAAGAAAAGCCACGAGGTACAGCAAAACCCACTGTAAGAGTTTATTAAGGGAAGGGAGCAGAGGGATGTGCATAGGCCTATGGGAATGATCATGCAGGAAAAAGGGTGGAGGGAAAAGTGGGACCCACTTTTATAGGTTCCCCCACCTACACATGCACATATGGGCTTACGTAGCTACGCCACGCATGCACATAGATTACATGATCACGCTCCGCACAAATTACATCATCACGCAGCACACGGATTACATGGGATGTAAGGCCCTGGCATGACTAAGCATCTTGCCAGCACAGGCGGGGTCCTGTAGCTGGGGGAGTGGCTAGGAATTCTAACACTGACTACTCCATTCACAAATTACTAGTTTGACTTTGAGATAAGTGACCTCTGGGCCTCTGTTCCCTCACCTATAAATTAGAAGTAGTATCTGGGAATGGTTGCATGTACCTAAAGGCACAGTGCCAGGAGGATTTCTTCAGCCCAGAATTTAGAGATAGCCTGGACAATATACCAAGATGCAATCTCTTAAGAGAAAAAGAAAAAAGAAAAGACTACTTTTTTCACAGTTTAATCTCTTCCCACTTAAAATGTTTTTATTTATTTATTTATTTATTTATTTATTTATTTTAAAATGGGGTGGGGTGGGTGTCACTCTGAAGGCCAGGTTGTTCAGGAACTCACTATGTAGCTCAGGCTGGACTCACACTCATGGCAGTCCTTTTGGCTCAGCATGCTGAGTACTAATGACCTCTTATACCCAACTTACTTTTTTTTTAATTTAAAAAATATCATTTGAGCCGGGCGGTGGTGGCACACGCCTTTAATCCCAGCACTCGGGAGGCAGAGGCAGGCGGATCTCTGTGAGTTCGAGGCCAGCCTGGTCTACCAAGTGAGTTCCAGGAGAGGCGCAAAGCTACACAGAGAAACCCTGTCTCAAAAAACAAAAAAAAAAAACCAAAAAAACAAAAAACAAAAAAATCATTTGAGCCAGGCATGTGGTGCATGCCCATAATCCCAGCATTCCAGCACTCCAGAGGCAGAGGTAGGCAGATCTCTTGAGTTTGAGGCCAGCCTGGTCTACAGTGTGAGTTCCAGGACAGCCAGGGCTACACAGAGAAAACTTGTCTTGAAAACCAGGAAAATAAAATAAGAATGGGGGCGGTGGCGGGGGAGATAGCTCAGGCAGTAAAGTAGTTGCTGTGTGAGCATGGAGATGTCACAAGCCAGGAGTGGTGGCTGCTCTTATAACCCCAGCAGAGACAGGTAAACCCGTAGGATTTTCAGGCCAGCCAGCTTAGACTAATTATCCAGTCTGAGGCCAGTAAAAGACCTTGTCTCCAACAAACAAAACAAACAAAAAAAAGGTGGGCAGCACCTAAGGAGAAACAATACCTAAAGTTGTCCTTTGATTTCCTCACACACATGTGCACCTGCACATATGAACACACACATACATTAAGATGCATGTGCACACACGCAGAGGAACAGGAACCTCATGTTAGAGTTGCTATACGGATCAAATGAAATACCACATATAGTGGGCCACACAAATGTCTGTGTTTATCACTTCTTTCCTCTTCTCTATACTACCCTTATATTCACAATTAAAAAACATACGAGTTGGTGGGCCAGTGAGGCTCCTAACTGGGTAAAAGTGCTTGCTGCCAAACCTGGTGACCTGAGTTTGATTGATCCTCGGGACCCACTGGATAGAAATGGTCTTCTACATGTGCTCTGGTACATGCTTGCCTGTGCATGCATACACACGTGCTCATTCTCATATACACACAAAATGAATAAATGAAGTTTGTAAAAGTGAGGCTGGTGATGTAATGCAGCTAATGGAGTGTGACAGAATGCTGTGTGTGACTGAGCCCAGGCTTCATGGGGCATGCCTTTAATTTTAGCATTTGGGGGACGGAAGCAGGAGGATCGAGTTCAAGGCCATCCTTAGCTATATAGTTTGAGGCCAACCTGAACAAAATGAGACTTTATCTCAAAACAAACAAATAAAAATAAATAAGCACACGACAGGCCTGGCAGTACTGATCTCTAACACCAGTTACTCCAGAGGCTGAGGCAGGAGAAACAGGAGTTCAAAGCCTGCCTGGCCTATACAGTGAATTCAAGACTAGCCTAGGCGACTTAGTGAGACCCTTTCTCAAAATGTGAAAAAAGTGAAGTGTGTGTTGAGATGGGCTGCAATTACTTTTGCACCAACCTAATAATTGATCCTTGCCTAAAAATCAGTTCTAAATGGACCAATGACTTAATGAAAGACCTGGTACTTTGCAGCTGCCCAAGGAAAACAGGCTAAATGCTTCAAAATACGGATATGGACAGGGAGGCATCTAAAAAGAGTCCTAGCAATATAGGGAAAAAACTCAAGGACTGACAAATAGGATAAAATTAAAAAGTTTCTGCACAGTGGCTGGGCGGTGGTGGCGCATGCCTTTACTCCCAGCACTTGGTAGGCAGAGCCAGGTGGATCTCTGTGAGTTCGAGGCCAGCCTGGTCTACAGAGCAAGATCCAGGACAGACACCAAAACTACATGGAGAAACCCTGTTTCAGAAAACAAAACAAAACAAAAAAAGAAAAGAAAAGAAAAACAAAAAAATTTAGAGCATTAATATCTAGATTCCATAAAGAATAATAAGAAATGACTACCAAAAACCCAAATCATATAGTTAACAAATAGGCTAATGAATCAAAAATGACAGTTCGTAAGAGAAGAAATGTAAATGGCCAATAGTTATTTGAGAAAATGTTCAACATCCTTAGCCACCAGGAAAATGCAAATTAAAATGGCTTTGAGATTCCATTTCACTCCAGTCAGAATAGCTATCAAAACAAAACAAAACAAAACAAAACAAAACAAAACAAAACAAAAAAAGTACAGCAAATGCTGGTGAAGATGTGGAGAAAGGGCTTCCTTCACTGCTGGTGGAGTGTGATTCAGCCACTCTGGAAACCAGTGTGGAGGTTCCTCAAAAATATAAAAATAGATCTACTATATGAGCCTGATGTATCACTCCCAGGATATAAGCCTAAAGAATTCTATAAGAAGTCAGCATATTACAGAGATACTTACACACCCATGCTATTACGGTACTGTTCACAATAGCCAGTATATGGAATTAGCCATAGATGAATGGATAAGGAAAATGTAGCACATACACACAGCAGAATGTTATTCCACTATAAAGAATCCTGAAAAGAATAATGAAATTAAGGACATTCACAAGAAAGCAGAACTGGAAATCATAAGTGAAATAAGCCAGAATCAGAAACACAAATACTATGATGTTTTCTCTCATATGTAAAAGCTAAATGTAATTTTTTTTTCCAAACAAGGTTTCACTATGTAGACTTGACTAGCCTGCAACTCACTTTGTAGATCAGGCTGGTCTAGAACTCACAAGAGATGCTTGCCTCTGCACCCTAAGGGCGTACACCACCGGATTCCAGCTGTTTTGTTATTTTTGTTTTTGCTTTTGGCAGCTGCTACTGATTTGATTCATCTAATTTCTCCCTCCTCTGCCATAAAGAAGAAATTGTTTCAACTGGAGGCTGAAATTGGCAGCGAGTGGATTTCAGGCTTCCCTCTTGTGTGCCCATCCTGGGGAAAGTTCAGTTCTTGTTCTACAAGTTACAAGGGAATTAAATGTTACACTTCTCTCTTCTTGGCGCCATTTTTTCCTCCTTTCTCCGTCTCATTCCCGTTTTCCTTCGCTCCTTTCTTGCGCCTCCTTCATTTCTTTTTTCCCTTTACTTTCTCCTCACTTCCGTAGCAGCTGTTGGATCTCATCAGCCACTCTACCAAGACTTCTGTTCCAAGAATACTGGCATTCCTTCTAGAGCTAAAGTATTAATTCTATTCTGGTCACAAAGACAACACTCTGTGAAAGCTTTCCCAATGTGGAGGCAGGTGTTTGGGGGAAGACTTTCAGGCATGGAACTTTTGAAACTTTTGGTTTGAGGTAGGGTCTCTCTGTAGCCCTGGCTGTCCTGGAACTAGATATTCAGAGTAGGCTGGCGGCGTGAATTCACAGAGATCCACCTGCCCCTGCCTCCCAAGTGCTGGGATCAAGAGTGTGCACCACCACAGCAAGCCAAGCCTGGCTGCTTTTGGAAACCCTTAGTGTGCTGATGTGAACAAACAGGAAGACTAGAATACCCGGACTTCTTAGACTTTCTCCTGTTCTTTATAGAGCTTAGCCTGGACCTGGGTTTTGGGAACAAATTTCAGAAATGTGTTTGTTCCATCACACCTGGCTAGATTTTTCTTGATATATTTTTCATTTTTACTTTATGTGTATGAGTGTTTGCTTGCATGTGTCTGTACACCACATACATGCAGTGCCTCCAGAAGGCCAGAAGAGGGCAGCAGATCCTCTGTAACTGGAGTTACAGGTGATTGTGAGCCTCCACGTGGATGATGGGAAACAAACGAAGGTCCTCTGGAATTGTAGTCAGTGCTTTCAACCGTGGAGCCACCTCTCTAGCCTCTCCTTTTTCGTTTTCTCATTTATTTATTTCTGGGACACATAGTCTCCAACCCAGGCTGACTGTGAACTCACTACATAGTAGATGATGACCTTGAACTTGTCTTCATCTCCTGAGAGCTGGGATTACAGTTGTGCACCACAATACTTAGTTTTGTGTGTTACTGAGGATCAAACCCAGTGCTCCACTCAGGTAAATCCTCTATGTTCCCAGCCCTTAGATTTTTCTAAAATGCTGTCCCATTCCTTTCCTTATTTGATTACTACAACTACACTATAATAAGAGAGGCAATTTGTATTAGTCCCATTTTATAGATGAGTAATGCTGAGGCTCAGAGAGTTTACTTACCTGATTGATTGATAGTCACATAGTTCATCATCAAACAACAGAAGCAGGTCTTCCTTTGTTTGTTTTGAGATAGGAGTCTTACTTTATAGCCCAGGAAGGTCTCAAACTCATGATCTTACCTCAGCTACTGCCTGCACCACCACAATGCCCAGCTCAAAGTTGTTTATAGTTTTAGTCTGTCTGAATTGCCTTGAACTGAATTTAAAGATAAGGTAACCATGGCCTATCATAGTATGGAATACAATGTATTATATGAGAACTAGAAAACATGCTATAAGCTGGTAAACTATGATGTTCAATTTTTTTCCTAGTTAACTAAACATGTATTGTATCTCCACTATGTTTTGACACTGTTCGATGTACTGGAAATAGAGCAGGGATAAACATTAATAAAAACACAAATTCTTGCTTTTGTGAAGCTTACATTCCAATGGGAAGGGACAGAAATAACATACACACATAAAATATATTTATTGTCAGTTTATATTACATATTATATAACTATAAGAGCTAAGAGTAAAAATAAATTAGAGAATAGGGTAGGAAGACATGAAGGTTGCAATTTAAGAGGGGAAAGGAGCCAGCAAGATGGCATCGTGGGTAAGGGGCTTGCCAGCTAAGCTTGACAACCTGAGTTCAAGCCTAGGGGTGCACATGGTTGAAGGAAAAAACTAACTTCCACAAGTTGTCTTTTGACCTCTATAGGTGCATTTTGCTATTCCTGTGCATACACTCACACATACAAACAAATAAAATGTAATTTTAAAAGAGGGGAGCGGGTCAGGCGGTGGTGGTGCATGCCTTTGGTCCCAGCACTTGGGAGGCAGAGGCAGTCAGATCTCTCTGAGTTCAAGGCCAGTCTGGTCTACAGAGTGAGTTCCAGGACAGTCAGGGCTACACAGAGGAACCCTGTCTCGAAAAAACAAACAAGCAAACAAACAAACAAAAAAAGACTCTTTCACTTCTAGCACCATATGATTATCTGACAACTAGTTCCAGGGTGTCCAATACTGTCTTCTGATCTCTGAAGGTTAACAGCAGGCAAGTGATGAACAGACAGACATACGTGCAGCCAAAAGATCCATGCACATTAAAAAAAATCTAAAAATAAAATGAGAAAAAACTGTCTGGGCAAGCAGCATTTGAGTAAAGACCTAAAAGGGTGGAGCTGGGGCTCAGCTGACAGAGTGCTTGCCCAACGTGTGTGAAGCCCCGAGTTTCATCCTTCATACTGCATAAGTCAGGTGGGGTAGCTCATACCTGTAATCCCAGAATGTGGGTGGGAGAGGAAGGAGATCAGAAGTTCAAGGTCATCTTCTACTTCAGTAGGAGTTCAAAGAGAGCTTGACTGACCTCCCACCCTACCCTCCATCTCAAAAAAGAGAGACAGACTAATTCAAGGGCCTGAGTTAGAGCTGGTCAATGGTGAGACCGAGCTGAGAGGCAGCAGCATGCTAGATGAGGCCAGAGAGCTTGTGGGGAGAGAATGCAGGCAAATTAATAAGGTAGTGAGGTGAATATAATACAGATGATATAATAAAAATGCCATATGGCAGGTCTGTTACGTTGCTACAAAACAAATTATCCCAAAACTTTAAAAGCTTAAAATAACAAATGTTTGCCTCAGAAGTTTCGGAGAGGTGGGGGATGAGCTGGCTCAAGGTTACTCATGAGGCTGCTGTCAAGGCACCCAATAGGCCTGCAGTCAGTCATCTGACAGTAATCTTGTACTTTTTGGAGCTGAGGACCAAACCTAGGACTCTGTGCTTGTACACAAGCACTCCACCACTGAACTAAATCCCCAACCCTAGACCTGATGGTAATCTTGTCCAGGACTGGAGGATGTGTTTCTAAGGCCATACACATGGCTGTTGACATGAGCTTCTCCATAAGGCTGATTACTACACAGCACCTGTCTTCCCCAGTACAAGTGATCAATGAGACCAAGAGAAGTGGCCAAGAAGAAAACAAGTGTCTTTTATAACCTAATTCTGGAAATGAAACAGGATGATTCTTGCCATGTGCTGTCAGTCTTACTGTTAGGCTTCTGCCCCTATTCCAGCTGCGTGACTGCACATGTGCAGTTCAGGAGCTAAGTAAGGGGTCTTGCGTCTTATGTCATCAGTGAAGTGCTGGTGACTATGTGCGTGCAGCGTGGTCACACAGCATGTGTGACACAGCTCCATAAGCCTACCTGTGTATGTGCACGGGAATCCTTAAAAAGCGGACACAGACTCCTCCTCTTTCTCTGCTCTGTTCTCTTCTGCCCCCACTATCTCTATCTCTCTTTCCCTCTCTCTGCTCTCTGCACATGCTTCTTCCCCAGGTGTGGCTGGAGTTTTCTCCAGTCCTGCCTGGCCCACAGTCAGGACAAATCTCTCTCACCCGCCAGTCCCGCAGCCACTCAGACCCAACCAAGTAAACACACAGAGACTGATATTGTTTACAAACTGTATGGCCGTGGCAGGCTTCTTGTTATCTAGTTCTTCTGTCTTAAATTAACCCATTTCTATAAATCTATACCTTGCCACATGGCTCGTGGCTTACCAGTGTCTTACATGTTGGTACTCATGGCGGTGGCTGACAGCGTCTTCAGACTCAGCCTTCCTGTTCCCAGAATTCTCTTCTCTGCTTGTCCTGCCTGTACTTCCTGCCTGGCGACTGGCCGATCAGCATTTTATTTATACAGAGCAATATACACAGCACCCAGGCCTTGTTCTTTTGTCCCCCGCTCCCTTCCTAATAAAGCTCCAATAATGGTTTTTTTTTTTTTTTTTTTTTTGGTTTTTCGAGACAGGGTTTCTCTGTGTAGCTTTGCGCCTTTCCTGGAGCTCACTTGGTAGCCTAGGCTGGCCTCGAACTCACAAAGATCCGCCTGGCTCTGCCTCCCG
>CABHPH010094111.1:628-23002 GCA_902168325.1 Peromyscus nudipes | reverse complement strand
CATTAAAAATTATATCAGACATACATTCTAAAACAACCCTCCCCCCCCCAAACTCCATGCTACAATAAATGACTTTGTCAGCCGGAATACCTGGAAGAGCATGTACGCATCTTTAGCACACGGCTTCAGGGCGCTGACAGACCGCCTGTTACTGTTTCCTTGGACCAGCGCTGGCGGCTCTATGTCTGCAATCAAAACAGGCAGGAACGGGAGTTCATAACAGCCTTTAGCAATCACACACCCTGTTCAAATCCATCCTTTCTACACAACCATAATCCAGGAACGGGAGTTCATAACAGCCTTTAGCAGTCACACACCCTGTTTGAATCCATCCTTTCTACACAACCATAATCCAGGAACGGGAGTTCAGAACAACGTCAGCAGTCACACACCCTGTTCAAATCCACCCTTTCTACACAACCATAATCTAGTAATTTCAGAACTATGTCTCCAAAGTGAAAAATTGATATTTTTATATAAAGTACCATAAGAATCACTCTTCATTTTCTTACATGCATTTTAATAAGCTTATTATTTTTATTTACACATTTGATTTTTCCGGTCTCTTATTTTTCAGTGCCTTTATCACGTGATCGCTAAATCTGTAATAAATATCAAACATAAAGTTCACTACATAACCATTTCCTCTGCCTTTTACTAGCTTCCAAAGGATTAACTTCTTGATCTGCCACTGCAGCTGTGAGTCATGGGTTGCGCCAGCTAAGAATCAGCTACAGTGGTTTTTCCGGACTCACAGCATATTTAAAAAAAAAAACAAAACACTAATATGATGAGTACCATTCTCTGGGTTGATGACATAGTCTATGGGCAAAGGTGGTTGATGCCAAGACTGAGGATCTGAGTTTGATGCCCAGGATCCACATGGTAGAAAACAAGAGCTAATTCTCACAATGTATGTATGTATGAGTTATATCCGTGTGTGTGTATGTGTGTATAAGTTTTCGGGTGTTTCGTGTTTCTTTGAGACTGTATCTTGCCGGCCTCAAACCTGGGGTCCTGCTGAGACTGGGTTAGGGTGTGCACCAGTACATTTGTCTCCAAAGGAGTATAACGGGTAAATTTTCTAGCTTTGGGGCATTACAGCTCACAGGGTGAAAGGTAACAATGAATGAAAATTAAACCCTGCACATAAGAACCCGCTTGCAAACAGGAGAAGCCACGCCACACGTCACACGTCACCTCTGCGTTGCTCGTCCTCGGCCACCATCCTCTCGAAGACGACGGTCACCACCTGCCGGACCGTGGCAGCAGCTGTGTTGTTTGTGATGTTGTCCTTGGTGAAGTGGAGTCGGAAACAAAGGACAATGGCCTACAAAACAGTTCCTCGGTATGAGTCAGACTGAAGAGCACGGATGCTAGCGATCAGATGGACATGGTAAAAGAAGTTGTTCAGTTAGACTCTAAAAGTCCACCTTCTTAGAAACTAAAACTATAAAAGTCCACAGCTATATAGGATTAGCTAAAATAGTTTGAAATGTGTCTTTCCAAACGTGGTTCATTTAATGTGCACAATAGTGTGTCATGCCTTATTTTCCCAGAATGACTTGCTCAAGTATTCATGTTTATCCTATCACTAAATCGTTCGAGAAGTACTATGTCAATGACT
Source organism: Peromyscus nudipes (assembly GCA_902168325.1). Lineage (NCBI taxonomy): Eukaryota > Metazoa > Chordata > Mammalia > Rodentia > Cricetidae > Peromyscus > Peromyscus nudipes. Next base: position 21,375 of record CABHPH010094111.1, on the reverse strand, counting down.
AAGCTAAAATAAATAGAAGTATACTATTATTAAAAAGGTGCCACACTTTTCTCTTTAAAAAGTAACTTTAGGAAACTTTCTATACACTAAGTTGTCCTCCTTAGAGGTGTATCATTTCATGAGCTCTGCCTGACCCATTTTTATCACCCCCAGCATTTCCTTGCGCATCTCCACGGTCCATTTCTTCCTCTCCCCGAGCCATGGAGAGCTGTCTGATTGTTTTCTTCACTATTGACCACTCAGCGTTTTCTACAACTTTATATAAAATATTCATGTATTATGGTCTGGCATCTTTCCTTTAGAACCCTATTCATGAGTGTGTGTGTGCTGTCCTGTGCATCAGCAGGAGTTCCCTTTCGATTACTAAGGAGATTCCACCGTATCTCCTTATGCCTAACCATTCATCTGCTGATGGACATTTGAATAGTTTTCAGTTTGCTGCTACTTTGAATTAGGCTGCCATGAATATTCAAATATAAGTTTGTCTCTGTGAAGACAAACATTTTCATTTACATTGAATAAATACCTTGAATGGCATGGCTAGGTCACAGGGTAACCCAGGTTTATTTATTTTTAAGAAACCGCTGCTTTTCTAAAGCAGACTTACAATCTGTAATTCTGATGAGTGATTTCAGAACTATTCTGTCCTCGGCAGTATTTGGACCGGTGGCGTTTACATAGTGTCACTGTATGGCTGTTACGACTGTTCTCATGGCACCGGCAAATACGGAGGGAGGCCAGGAGCCTCGGCCATGCATCTGCTTGTCGCTGGGCTCCTTGTCGTGCAGTGTCTTTAGAATCTGTCAATTCTTCACCAGGTTATTCTGCCCCAGATAATACTTTAAAGCTCTTTGGAAGAACACGTGTGCCCTTTGTCAGATACTTGTGATTGTTCTCCTCTACCCTGTGACTTCTTTTACGGTTCATGGACCATGAAATTCAAACTCTAAGAAATGGTTGTGCACACCGGTATCACAAAGATCTTCTAAGACTTTAATAGTTTGAAAATATGTCACTCTTGGAAAATATAAAATGCTGTGCCTTATCCACTTATATCAAAAGTTTTAACAGGTTTATTTTTATTTTATGTGTCTGAGTGCTTTGCCTGCATGTAAATACACTGCCTGAAAGCCTGGCGCCTGAGGAGGCCAGAGAGGGTGCTGGGTACCCACCCTTGGCCTCTGCAAAAGCAACTAGTACCCTTCTTTTCCTTTCTGTAACCCTGGCTGTCCCAGAACTCATAGAGCTCCACCTGCCTCTGCCCCCCAAGTACCAGGATTAAAGGTGTGCACCACCACTGCCCAGCACAACCAGTACTCTTAACCACTTAACCACTGAGCCATCTCTCCAGAGCTCTTACATTCCGTTTTTAAATGGCACGATCACGCTGTACTTCAACCTAACAGCACATCATGTTGCCACACGGGAGCTTTCATGCTGATCAATTTTGTATTACACCTTTGTACTTGAATTTGAGCATCAAACATTTCATTTTCAACAAGGTAGCGTACTAAAATAAATCCTATAGTTACTTCTTTCTCTCTGTAGTGTGTGTGTGTGTGTGTGTGTGTGTGTGTGTGTGTGTCTGGGTTCAGGTGCACACAGTGAGCATGGCTGTGTGAAAGCCAATACCACACATCTTGTTTTTGAGATGGGGTCTATCACTGGAACTTGTCTACTACTTTAGACTGGCTTGCCAATGATCCTCAGTGTGCTGGGGTGTTTTTAAACTCAACACATGTTAGAGGAAGCCTCTATTGAGGAACTGCCTCCATCCGGACCGGCCAGTGGGCAAGTCTGTGGGGCATTTCCCTGATTAATGGTGGACGTGTAGGCCCAGCGCATTGTGGATGGGATGGATAAGAGAGCAGGCTGAGGAAGCCACAGGGAGCAGGCCAGTAAACAGCACTCCTCCACGGTCTGCTTCAGCCCCTGCCTCACACTTCCCCTCATGATGGACTGCAACCTGTCAGCTGCTTTGGGTCATGGTGTTTATCACAACAAAAGACACCTAATGAGGACACCAAGGTTCCTCCTGTCTGTCCCACACTGACTCATGAGCCACTGTGCCCAGCTTTTCACAGGGAAGGAGCTTGAGATGCAACTCAGGTCCTCATGCTCACCTGGCAAGCACTTTACTAACGGAACCATCTCCCAAGCCCAGTGCTTCTTCCTTTAGTGTGTCAGCTGGTAACATTGGATAAATTTTAAATATATTTATTAAAAGAATAATGTGATAGCACGACACCAAATGGAACTGTATACAAAAAAGCATATATATAAAAACTCTACTTAGTAGACAGGAGCCCAGAAGAACAAAAGAGTTGCCATTAAGTATATTTATTTTCATTATGCTCTAAGAATACCAAATTAGTATCTAGAAGAGACGAACAGACAGATCCACTTGAGATATTGTGCGTGAGACTGCATACTTCTCTCTCTTATAAACTATCCATCTTTAAAGCGCAGAAACTATGACGAAACTGCTGAAAGTCCAAAACACAGCTGGCGTTGGTGGCGCACGCCTTTAATCCCAGCACTAGGGGTCAGAGGCAGGCAGGTCTCTGTGAGTTCGAGGACAGCCTGGGCTACCAAGTGAGCTCCAGGCCAACCAAGGATGTATAGTAAGACTGTCTCAAAAAAATGAACAAACGAACGAAAAAGTTCAAAGCACTCCTCAGAGAATAAAGCATGCGCTGAAGACTGTGCATTTGTTGCTTTCTGTTCTACAGAAATATTTCATGACTTCCAGAACTTCTTCAAGAGCTAACTATGTAAGAGAACAACTATTAATATTCCAAAGAGGGTGGGAAAGGGGGAGAAACAGAATCCAGCCCTGAAACCTCATCCAGTATAAATGCTCAAAGAAGGTTTTTAGCCACCTAAAGAGACAGGCTTGAACTGTTAGTTTATATAATGTATATATGTAAATAAGTTTCAACACAGGAGACTTGGGGAGCAATTACAGAGAAATACTCAAGCCAACACGATTCAAGGCATTTCCCTTCCCCTTCCTTCCCTTCTCCATCCTGCTCTACATTTTCTCCTCTTCTTCCACCTACTATTCAAAACTAAGCAGTGGCCAGAGGTTGGTCAAGCAACGCAAGGTGATGTCCCCTAATGTGGAGGCACCGATGGCTACCATCACAATCTCTGCGGAGAAGTTAGCTGCTCTCCATTCCAAGGCATAGGCTTTCTCTTTTAATCGGCTTATTCAAACGCTACCTCTAAGCATTTATAAATACCAATTCAGTATGTTCCTCACCTTGGACAGTGCCTCGTCATGAACTACTGTGTTGGTTGTTAAAAGAACAAGAACTGTTTGAAGCAGCTTAAGTTCTTCAAGGCTGTTTTCCATCAGCTGCCAAAGCATGTTAATTATGTTTCCAGCAGCAGTCTGTGAATCAGAAGATGGAGCACAAAATCAACTCAAACCTGAGAGATGATGGAGAAGATGTTCATAGTAATATTTGTTCTTACTTTCCATCATCAAATCAGATATAAACAAAATACATTAATGAGCAACACATTATCAATTCAGATAATTTCCATTTTAAAATATGAACTATATTAAATAACTATTCTGTGACACTGAAAATTGGCTTGATCCTAAAATCAGCAGGTGTACTACTGAACAATGCCCTCTTCGGTTACAGGTAATTCAATGAAATGTATTTAATCTTTAATGCTCACATTATTTTTAAATTATTTTTCTGCTTTCATAAACCTGCTTCACAGGACACATCAGACATGCTTCACCCATCCCCATGAAAGCCATTGCTACGACTCTGAATAGGCAGTTCAGATAAATTCTTCACACTACCTCAGACACGACTTCATGTGACATGAGTCTCTGAATGGCAGCCAAGCACAGCTGAGTGATCTTCGGTTCCTTGGTCCCACACCCCATTAGGAAAGGCTGCACAACTTCTGAGCTGTTTTCTTTCAATGCTTGATTCAGAAAACATGTAAGACAAATTATTGCATCTAGCCATAATTAGGAATATTTGTCTACATATTTACAATCTATGACGATTCTTTTGATGTAAAATAAACATTCAAATAGAAACAAGTAACAAGAGTTCAAGTATTTCAGACAGTACAGTCTCCACCTCACCAAAGGCTTCCCAGGTTTTCTACCATGGAACTGTGGGGGCCCTTCCCACCTGCCAGATACTCTTTGAGGACATGGATTCTCACAAGTTCAGAAATTACCATTTCTTCATGTTGTACAGGAGGGAAATAATAGGAATTCGTATTATAGAGCAGCAAGAATTATTGAATCCTATGTACACCGTGTCTTCCACAGTTCACTAGCACTCTAGATTATTTGTATATGCTATGAATGTAGCTCTAATTTCTTTAAGAAATAAACACTTTTTTTTAACAACGATAGCATTATTCTCATTATGGAAAGAGAGCTTTAAATTAACTACTTGAATACACAAACTTTTATTCCAAATCTTTACTTCTACCAACTCTAGAAGTTTTAAAGTAGCAACAAAAATATAGAATTAATATAATTGAATTCAATTAACCAATTAAATTTATTACATGAAATTAAAAATTTGCTTAAAGGCAAAAAAAAAGACAAATAAAACAAGTTTGTCACATTCAGAGAAACTGAATAAGTAACATGGAATTCTAAGTAGAGAACATTAAACTTAGGAGTCTGATAACTGTTTTCAAGGAAACAAAACTCACTAATTAACTACATGTATATCCGAATCATAAGTATTTTTTCCAAAAGAACTCAGAAAAAAGTCATTGATAATCACCACTGAAAGTGAAAAACCACCTCAGCCATTGTTTCTTTCTTTCTTGTGGTGTTGGCAGTACCAGGTATGAATCCCCTCTTATGGAGCAAGTTCAAACTCAATCAGAGAAGAGCTGATCTCACCCTTAACAGTTGTGCCTGGAAGACCGGCATTCTGGACTGCAGGAGTCACAGCAGGACGAGACCACTGATGACTTTCCTGCCCCAGCAGCCTATGCTGCACCTTCCTGCACTATGATAGCTAGCCAGAAGAGAAGCTTCCAGCTCAGCTCCAGCTTGATTTCCTTACATATCACAACCAAAGTGTGTGGTATTTTCACCAACGGTTATCAACTAGCTCTGGTGGGCAAGCAGAGACAGTGGCAAGAGCTGGTATTGTTCTATGGACTCCATGACAAACAATTCATAAGGAGGTCCTCACGCCTGGCACTGGGGGTTTGTTTAATAACTCTGTGCTTTTAGAAGTGATATTGTTCTGTGGACTTCCTGACAAACAATTCATAAGGAGGTCCTCACGCCTGGCACTGGGGGTTTTAGAAGTGATATTACCTAGACATTCAGGATATCTCCCTCTGACTCTCCCAACTGCTGTTTTCAAACTGCCTTACCAGTGGTAGGTTTCCACATGGGTTTTTCATGCATCCTTAGTTGTGCTCCACCCTGACCTCTTTTTTCCCCATGTCCGCTTTGCACCCCACTCCCCAAACTCTTCATCTGTTTTCACATCATCTATGTTCAGCTCTCCTCCCTCCCTTAAGGCGACCTCCACCCAAATGAACCCTTTTCAGTTTCCTTATACCAGCGACTCTCAATCTATGGGTTGAGTGGCCCTTCCACAGGAGTCGCCTGAAAACACAGATATTTACATTACAATTCCTAACAGTAGCAAAATCACAGTTATGAAGTAGCAAAGGAATACTTTTACAGTTGGGGGGGGGTCAGCACAACAGGAGGCACTGGATTAAAGGGTCGAAGCATTAGGAAGGTTGGGAACCAGTGCCTTATGCAGACACCTCAGGTTAAACACACAAATCTAAAGATCTGAAGCTAGGACTCATGAGAGACCAAACATGTGGCATTTGTCTTTCTGAACCTGGGTTACCTCATGCAATACAATTTTTTCTAGTTTCCATCCATTTACTTGCAATTTGTGGTTAGTTTTTTATTCCTGTTTTACTTAGTATTTTTGACATTTATCCATGATATAACATAGTTTGTATTTTTTACAAAAGTTATGTATCCTGTCAAATAAATTTTAGTTTTATATTCTTTCATTTTAAATTAAGACTTTGAGAATTCCATACATGTATACAACATTTTGTTTTGTTTTTGTTTGTTTTGATAGTATCAACCCTGCACTCTCTCCAACTCCTCCCTAAATCCCCCTTTCCTGTTCCCCTCCCAACTTCATACCTCTTTTCATAGTCCACTGGTTCAGATCAGCGCTGTCTTTATGTCCTGGGTGTAAGAGCACCCACTGGAGCATGGGCAACCTAACCTAGAGTACTTCCCTGAAAGACACTGAGCTTGTATGGCTGCCTTCAACTGCCCAAGCCCTTCAGCTAGGGTGGGGTTTCCTGAGTCCCTCCTGCAGTCATGTGAGGTTTCTGACTGGCTTGCTCCTAGGTACATCTATCTTATGCTGACAACCACAGCCACTGAGAAGTCATGGATGCAAAGGCCCGGTTGTTTCCAGAGGACATTTTCACAACAACCTTCCCCAACCCCTGGTTCTTACAGTACTTCTTCCTCTTCTACAATGTTTCCTGAGTGCGGTGGGAAGAGGGAATGATACATAAGTGTTATTTAGGGATGGATGTCACAGTCACTCATTCTCTGTACTCTGACCGTCTTGGCCCTCTCTATTAATTTACCTGTTGCTGTGGGGTGCTCTGTATGTCAAATTGCTCTGATTGGTCAATAAATAAAACACTGATTGCCAGTGGCCAGGCAGGAAGTATAGGCGGGACAAGGAGAGGACAATTCTGGGAACTGGAAGGCTGAGTGACGGAGACACTGCCAGCCGCCACCATGACAAGCAGCATGTGAAGATGCCGGTAAGTCACAAGCCATGTGGCAAGGTATAGATTTATAGAAATGGATTAATTTAAGATATAAGAACAGTTAGCAAGAAGCCTGCCACAGCCATACAGTTTGTAAGCAATATGTCTCTGTGTTTACTTGGTTGGGTCTGAGTGGCTGTGGGACTGGCGGGTGACAGAGATTTGTCCTGACTGTGGGCCAGGCAGGAAAACTCTAGCTACAACCTGTAAATTTTATAGTTTCATTTTTCTTTACAGCTGAACAAAATTTCATTGTGCATTCTGTACCACATTTTATTATCCCCTTGGGGCCTAGCAGTGACCTTAGCTACTGCTAATGAGTTCATCGGTCATGACGCTAAGCCATCTTCCAAATATTTATAACTATAGACAAATGCTACTCATTCCCAGCCACTCTATGCAACAAATGACAGTGAACAGACATGACTGTTCAAGATGCCGAGAATACGCGACCGTTGAGTGCACAGTCCTAACAGGCCACTTATAATACTGTTTCTACGGCTCAGGGATCACTGTAGAAGATGGGGAGGAAGGAAGTGAGAGGAACATAGGGAGAAAGGGCTGCTAAATGCCATCTTCTGGGCATGGCACAGCCAGCGCAGGCAAGGCTACACAGAATCTGTGGCTCCTGCAACAGCCCACAAGACTGGGCCTGTTGCCGGGCGGCGGCACACGCCTTTAATCCCAGCACTCGGGAGGCAGAGCCAGGCGGATCTCTGTGAGTTCGAGGCCAGCCTGGTCTACACAGCGAGATCCAGGACAGGCACCAAAACTACACAGAGAAACCCTGTCTCGAAAAACCGAAAAAAAAAAAACAAAACAAAAAAAAAAACCCTGGGCCTGTCAAAAGTCAAGCATGGATCAGGGAGAGGTGCACGTGCCCCCACCCCTCCATGTAGAAGTACAGGATGGATTCTGGAGGAGGGACAGCAATTATATCTTCTATTGCATACCAAGTTCCAAATCCATGGTCACACAGACGAGCTTAGTTAAACTTAGTGAGGTCTCAAAAACAAAAAACAAAAAAGCGAAAAAAAAAAAAAAACAGCAAGACATCAGTGTCTGAATGGGAATTTGTAGGGGAGGAAGGACAGACAGACAAGTTGGGAGCAGCAACCAGGAACCCCTGCGTGTTTATTATGAGCAGCACGGGGTGTGGTTGGTTGGTCACACTCCTGCTGCGCAGTCCTGGTGTGGAAGCAGTCCCACTGCGGCCATCCGGGAGAACTGCCATTGCCGCTTTGACCACACTCTGTCACCCTCCCAACTCCTCTGCCCTCACACATCCCCTCAAAGCTTCCTCCACGCCCCACACTAGTGCTCGGAAGTTTCCTACCAGACCTGAGTTTTCTGGTGGAACACTTAGGGTCTCATTTTAGTATAAGGTCATGGCATCTGCAAACAGGGCTCTTTTGACTTCTTTCTTTCCTATCTGTAAACTCCTTTAGTTCTTCCTCCTGGCTCCTTGCTCTATGATTTTGAGAACTATGCTGATTGAGTAGAAGTGGAAAGGAAAGAGTGGACATCCCGGCCTGGTTCCCAACTTTAGAGGAACTGCTCTCATCCCCGGTTAGCACAGTGTTGGCACTAAGGTTGTCACAGATCGCCTTAATTATGCTGAAATGTGTTTCTTCTAGTCTTTGTTTATTTGGTTTGTATTTCATTGAGAACATTTGCTTCTGTGTTCACCAGAGAAACTGGACAAGAGTGTTTCCATTGATCCTTATGTTCAGTTCTTAGCCAGTGTTGAATCAGGGTAGTGTTAGCTTCATAGAATGAGTTTGCTGTAGTCACATCTTAAGTTTTATGGTGCACACTGGATTGAGTTAATTATCACCAGCAAGGTTTTCACCAAATTGTGTTGTGCTTAAACACACCTAAAATAAACACTGAGGACCAAACTCCCGAAGTGTGAACCCATACCAGCTACTTAGCTGTACTGGACCAAACTACCTTTTTGCTTCCCATTGATCCTTCCTCTGCTGGCCATGATGGGCGCAGAGACGCCCCAGCCCTTAAGCACAGATGAAGTGTGCATAAGGCATCTTCATTTTCCTCGCTAGGGATGGGTGGTGACTGTGAGGCCAGCAGGGCTACTCCTTCCACAATAATCTTGCAGTTCTTGGAGGAAATGCTGTGAGCAATCTCAATATAGGAGGATTTGTTGCACGTCAGCCTTTGCACTTCTGGAATCCACTAAACAGCACATGCGTTGTTTTCCTGTTGCTCTTAAAACTGGTGTTTTAGAGGCATCAAGAGCTGGCCTCTAAATCTTCTCCACACCTTCTGCCTTTCTTCCAGCTCCATCTAACTGTGACATAGCAGTTTGACTAGCATCACATGAACCTTTTTTGACAATGGGGGACTTCACAAGAAGTCTGAAGGCAATGAGACCAGAGAAAGTCCTTTCTCAGACTTTATGATCAGACAATGCTGCCCATGCATACCCAAGTAACATCACACTGGTTTAGGCCTCACGTGTTTGTTAAGCCATCCAACACTAACTACATCTGTCTGGCTAAAACCTCCCTAGGCTTTAAGACCCAGCTTTAGATGTCCAAACTTGCTCAGGTGCTTCCCCTAAGCTGCTGTAACAACCCTTGTATATTTTCATCTTGGCATCTGGTGTACAGTATCACAGTACCAGACTGCAACAGATTATTAGGTCCAAAAAAGGAAGAAGAAACCTGTGTGTGTAGGGGATATCCCTACATTTGTTGTTATTTAGTTTTTATAAACTAAAGATGACAAAGTTTATACACTTAAAATAATTGTAACATAAATTAAAATGTTAGAAAAACAAGCTAGAAGCCAAGCAGTGGTAGCGCACTCCTTTAACCCCAGCACTTGGGAGGCAGAGGCAGGCAGATCTCTGAGTTTGAGGCCAGCCTGGGCTACAGAGTGAGTTCCAGAACAGTGAGGACTACAGTGCGAAAACCTGTCTGGAAAAACAAAAAAAAAAAAACAACCAAACAAAAACAAACCAGCACACTAGAGGCAACTTTAAGAGACTCACTTACATTACATGGTACAATTGAAGCCTACACTAAGGAAGGATTTAGTATTCCCATGTAATGTGATAAATAATACAATCTAATAAAGAACAAGATGCTGGCTCCAATTCTAGAAAGACATCATCTTAGAAGGGAAGTTTCTGGCAAAGGGAAACAAGAGAAGAGGCGAGTGAACGGATGAAGCCGTGAGTGGAGACCACGGAGGAAGGACAGCAGCCATCTTCTTCCTCCTGTGAGTCCTCTGCAATGATTTCCTTATTAAGACTATGCTGCTGCATGATCCGGTCTACAGATGTAGGACAAGTACAGGGTTCAAGAGATGGTTCAACAGTTCAGACTCCAGCTCAGTTCCCCAAATGGTGGCTCACAAGTGCCTCTAACTACACTTCCAGGGGATCCAATGCCCTCCTCTGGCTTTCTTGGGCATCAGGTATGAACATGGTACATATACGTACATGCAGGTAAAACACTCATACACATAAAATAAAAAACTTTTAAGACATCACAAATGCATATATTGATGAAACTATACTAAAACAAACAAATTACTTTTTATGTCAGAAAAAAATTCTAAAGTATATTTACTCATTTCTACTTATAGACTGTTTAGTGATTAAGGCTATGAAGATAGGAAAAGATAAGAAAAAACTATGAGAAATGAACACAAATCACAGATAATGATTAAGTTTTTACATGTATACTGACAGTAGTTGAAAGCAGCCATGATAGAGGTAACCATTAGGGTTTGGGTTAAGAGTTAAATACATAACTTTTAAAGATATTATGACTTCGTAGATATCCTGCTAAAATACACACTAAAAACAGAATATACGATTTGTAGGTTACACGTGCCTTCTCGGTTTCTAGTAGCTTGTAATCTAGGATAATAAATAATTTGTCACACAGCAGTCAAGGGTAGGATGACGCATTTGGCTACAACTGCAAACCTTTCCGTTGTTCTCTCGTCCTCGAGGCTCTAAGAAAGGAGCAGATAAAGATCTCCACGTGCGATCAGTGCTGACATTACCTGGCATAGCATTTCCACTCATGTCAGCATTCATGTCAGCAGTGAGAACAAAGAGAAGTAAACATTAAAGAGGATGCTGAGAAAGGAGCGGGCGGGAGGGAGGGAAGACCAATCCTGAAATGCAAGTCACCTCCCCTGAAGCTAAGCAACTACAGCTGACTAGACATGGTGCTGAGCATCACTAGTAGGTTTGAAGATCCGAATTCTACCTTCACCACAGCTCTTCATGGTTTCTAAACATAGAGAAACATAGCAGGGACTCAACATTCTGGCTCATTGGCCTGCCCTCAACTGTTTGGAATCATTGGCATTTGCTGCAGGACAAAATTAGTATCCCATAATCTCATGGTTTATAAAGAAATAAAAACTTCTCAGGGAATTAAAATAAAAAATTCTCTCAGTATTAACTGTATTCTGAACTAACTGGGTAATTTAGAAACTATATACTGACCAGCTATAAGGACCTCTGATTTCAAAATGACAGGTATCTGTCTCTATCTGTGGGTACCAACTGGTTTAAAAATGCTAAGGTGAAGTTTAAATGCTAACCTATCTCCTTTAATAGCTGGCCTTGGAGAACACGAAGATTAAAGTGTAAAGATCTGTGATGTGAAATATGGCTACATGTATTACAAGGTAATCAAGAATCTAGCTACATATTAACATGTCTTATTCTTTAAAAACTGCATTGCATTTATTTATAATTGTGTGCGTGTGTGTGCGTGTGTGTGTGTGTGTGCGTGTGTGTGCGTGTGTGTGCGTGTGTGTGTGTGTGTGTGTGTGTGCGCGTGTGCTTGCCACAGCACACACAGGGAAGTAAGACAATAACTTGCAATAGTCGGTTCTTTCCTTTCCCCATGTGAGTCTCAAGAGTGGAACCAAATTCCTCAGGCTTGGGCGAGCACCTCAACCCTCTTAGCCGTCTCGATGACTCTAAATATCTTCTTCTTCTTAAGCTTAATTAACAAGATGTTTCACTCTGTATAGAATACTAGAATACACAGTGATCCTCTGAAGTTCTTCTATCAGTTATAAGACCTTTGAAAACCACTGTTGGAGAATTGTTAAGGATTTGTTATAACAGAAGCAATGATGTAAGTAAAGGTAAATATTTTACAATGATACTTTGATTCAACTGTAATAAATTTCAAGGTCATAAGTTACCTTTAAACATGCACTTCTTCACAGAGAGTAAGTTGTCAGCCCACTCAACATGCACCTCCCAAAACCTACGTGCCCACTCTTCCCGTCCCAAACACATACAGTTGCGTTTGCCCTCCACACTGCTACCCTCCCCCACACGCCCGGACTACTTGAAAGTGCCACAGACTACTTGGTGGTTTTGATAAACTGTTAAATAACAAGGGGGAAACTCTGGGAGAAAGATACGATTTAGGAAAACTAACCCTAATGACAAGTTTCCAGTCAAGCTGAGAAGCCCAAAGGAGATCTACTCTTGTCCAAGGTCTTTATTTCATTTGGTAATGGGATGACATCTCTAAATAATGATTTTTTTGTTTTTGTTTTTTCGAGACAGAGTTTCTCTGTATAGCTTGCTCTGTAGACCAGGCTGGCCTCAAACTCACAGAGATCTGCCTGCCTCTGCCTCCTGAGTGCTGGGATTTCTGGGACTAAAGGCGTGTGCCACCACTGCCCGGCTAAATTAGGAATTCTTAATGTTTTAAATTTCAAGTTTATGTTAGAGTATACTATTTAAACTGTGTGACCAAGACTGCCTTTCTCGTATGCTAGCTGAAAGGCAAGGCACCGAGGGAGCTGGAAGACAGTGGGCCTCGGGAAGCAAGCAGTGGTGGAACACGGAGCACTGAGAGAGGTAGGCAGCGTGGAAACCCTGGCACTCTGCCAACACCCCGGATGCAGATCCGATCCGATGCTCAGCAAGACCTTGACCTCTGCATCCTTCTCTGCCGAGCCACCAAGTAAGACAATGTCACTCCCCTAGGAGACTTTCAGTCCACCTCATCCGTCACCATCACTGTGGCAAGGACAGAAGGACCAGAGACTTTCAGTCCACCTCAACCGTCACCATCACGTGGCAAGGACAGAAGGACCAGAGAGGAAAGAGCAGATGGGAGAAGAGAAGCCATGTCACAGAGAAGCTCGAAAACCCTCCTGAAAACCAAGTCCAGTAAAGACCGGAGAACAGGAAGCAGGCCGACCCTCCGAGCTCTTGCTTTTCTATCTGCCGATGATGGTCTTGGCCCCGGGACTCAGAATGTATGTCACTACTTCTGTACACAGCACTACTTTATAAACTGTCTCATTCTACCTCAGAAACAGTTTGGAAGACGTGTTCAGAACCAATCTGTCAATCAATACAGCGCAGAAACAGTAAGTGAATACTTTCCAGGGGTAAAGTGTGTCAGCTGAGTGGTAGAGGTGGGAAGAAAGAAAAGTGGAGTAAGGGGCTGGAGAGATGGCCCAGTGGTTAAGAGGACCCAGGTTCAATTCCCAGCACCCACATGGCAGCTCACAACTGTCTGTAACTCCAGTTCCAGGGGATCTGACACCTCCACACCAATGTACATAAAATAAATTTAAATAAATTATTTTTAAAAAAGGCGGAGTAAGAAAATTATTCATGGGGATTAAGAGCACTGTCTGTTCTTTCAGGGGTTCTGAGTTCAATTCCCAGCAACCACATGGTGGCTCACAACCATCTAAAATGGGATCTGGTGCCCTCTTCTATTGTGCAGGCACACATGCAGACAGAACACTACACACAATTAAATAAATAAATCTCTTAAAAAGAAAATTCTTCACTCTAAGGAACTGGTAGCTTTTATTAGACTTCTCATTTCAAGGAGTTTTTATTTAATTAAAAAAACTTTTTTTAAATTTTTAGTTTTTTTTGAATAAGGTTTCTCTGTGTAGCCCTGCTGTCCTGGAACGCTCTCTGTAGACCAGGCTAGCCTCAAACTCACAGAGATCCCCCTGCCTCTGCCTCCAGTGCTGGTGGATTACAGGCGTGTGCCATAGTGTTCATCTCTGGGAGCTGTAACCAGTTCACAGTTTAGGGACAGTCACACGTCCTGCATCATGAATAACACATGAGGACACAGAAAGATGATGCTACAAAAACTGATGGCTTTCTTTAAGGGTCTGCTTTAACTAATAGTAAAATTGTCACTAATTGTTGAATTTATATGCAAAAAATTACCTGCCAAAATTTCGGTGTTTCTTGCAGCTATTGTTTTAACTTTTATTATTCCAGATTCAGCAGCCTGCAGGAAGAAAAATAATTAGAAAACAAAACTTATTATAAACATGAATTATGGTGGGAAAAATAAACACAAAATGAAAAGCACAAATAGTCACTATCATCTTTATTCTTAAAACATTAGAGTCTAGTTTGAGACATGCATGAAACATAACAAACTGCAATCATCTGGGTTTCTGACATGCAAACTGCACTTTACTTGATGCCCCGCTCTGCCTTGAGACAGACCTGGAACACCTGAGCACTATATTGAATTCCATATTCAGACAAGAAAACCAACAAGAAGAACAAGATTTCTTCCCATCTTTACGCACACCTCCCCTCTCCACCTCAAACCCCAAAGCCCCGAGATCAAGTACCACCTTGAACTATGGGGCCAGTCCTATTTTTTCCTCTCTATATTTTAAAGATTTATTTTTTTTCATTTATGTGTGTGTGTGTGTATTTGTGTGTGTGTGTGTTTCTGGGGAACCACAGAGGCCAGAGGGAAGCACTGGGTCACTTGGAGCTGGAGTTACAAGTGCTGTTGAGACACCTAATGTGGGTGCTCTGATCTAAACTCAGGTCATGAGCGTACATGAACATCACACACACACACACACACACACACACACACACACACACGAAAAGGGAACAAGAAAAAAAATCATCCCTAAATTCAAGGAATCACCAAAAAAGACTATTTGCTATTTAGATATTAATATTAGACCTACTTCATCATTCTCCAGTTTTTACAACTAAATTATTATCCAGCAAAGTACTTGGAACTATTATTCTCATTGACAACATGTGTTGCTAGAAATTTTTACTAAAAATGTTTATTTGCAAAACACATCTATCAAGGTCCCCTCACCCCAACTACTGTAGTCTTCCATCATGCCCCACTAACCCTAACACAGCCTAATCTGAGGTTCCTGTAGAAAATGAGGTCTCCAGAGACAGGTCTCCATCTACTCACTGGGTGTGGGGGCTAACCCTCACTAAGAGGCTGGACGGCAGCCAGTTCTGAGCCAGTTAGGCTACAGTGAGACACTAGCTCGAAACAACAACAAACAGGACTGGAGAAATGGGTGAGCAGTTAAGAGCAGTGGCTATTCTTGCAGAGGACCTGGGTTCAACCAAACCATCTGTAACTCCAGTTCCAGGGGATACAACTGAGAATGTTACTATATCTGTTTCTTTAGTCTAGTAAAAGCCTTTATATTACTAATGCTTACCACACTGCCTTTAAAATAAGTAGCTACATAATAAAGGTTTCTAAACGAAAAGTTAGCATAGTATAGAAATTCAAACTCACTTAAAAAGTGGGAAAGAGGAGGGGATTTACTGGCTCTGACCCCCAGATTCACAGGGTTACCAGATCTAGTTTGTTTCTGTCACTTTCCTCTTGGTTCCGGCCTGTTGTGTGATGGGTTCATTCTCAAGCTGTCTCTAGTCTTAGCAACAAAATAACTGCAGCTACTCAACACCTCAGAACTCCTATGACACTATCTACAAAGAGAGCAGAGTCTCTTTCCGTAGATTCTGACATAGAAGGCCCACCCCTTTTTAACTAGGAGTATGCATTAGCATTGTGTGAGTTTGCAGCATCAGGGA
Organism: Peromyscus nudipes; assembly: GCA_902168325.1. Taxonomy (NCBI): domain Eukaryota; kingdom Metazoa; phylum Chordata; class Mammalia; order Rodentia; family Cricetidae; genus Peromyscus; species Peromyscus nudipes. The sequence goes on along the minus strand of CABHPH010094111.1, from coordinate 5,657 downwards.
GAAGTGGAATTTCTTTTTAAATGTGTGTAAGTGTTTTGCCTGCATGTATAACTACAGAGGTCAGAAGAGGGTGTTGGAAACCCTGGAACTGGAGTTATGAGTGGTTGTAAACTACCATGCAGATGCAGGGAACCAAACCTAAGTGCAAGAGCAACAAGTACTCTTAACCACTGAGCCATTTCTCCAGCCCCAGTCTCCAGCTGGAGCCCCATTCCAAGCTCCTCCCATCCCACATCCCACCCAAAGAAAGCCAGCCAAGCAGCCGGTTCCCCTTCCCTTCCTCACCCCAGGGTATTTAAGGCTTGGGAGTAGCCTGGTGGTTCCCTTCTTCCCCTGAGATCACCTGGGAACGCTTTGCTCAGATTAAAATCTAGACTTTAATCTTGATTGGCTTATTGCATTGGTGGAGTTACCCACTACCAGTGGTATTTTTTTTACTTATCAGAGATTATTCAAACTACATTAAGCAAAAAAAAGCACTCAGTGAATAGGAATTAATTAGTTCATCTAAATCCAGAAGGTTCTGTGTGAAGAATGTCGACTACCAATGAAGGAAGGAATCAATGAATGCTACAGAAGGAATAAACATGCCAATCACTACAACTACTACTGATTAGTTTTTTTAAGGTTTATAAATCAGGCATGGTGGCACATGTCTACAATCCCAACAGGCGAGAGATGGAAGCAGAAGGATCAGGAGTTCCAGACCCATCTAGGATACATGACTGTTTAAAAAACAAACAAGTGGCTTTACATGTTGCTTCCTATCATAAAAACTCATGCTTCTGCTTTTAATAAATATATCTTCTGCAACTCGTGAGAAAAACAATCTAAAATTAGAACAAAAATTTCAAAATCCCAAATTAACTATTCATAGACCACAACACTGAAATGAAAGTTAAAAAATGTGAAATTTAACTTACTGTCAACTTAGATAATACAAAGTATTCATGAGACACAAAGGAAGTATGGGGATGCCCTGGAGACTTTTTCCATGTCAGGTAAATGCTAAGACGCAAAGTCAAATACACACTTAGCTGTATTGAAAAGATATAGAATATCCCCTAAAGGACAATATGCTTATAAAAGAATTACTACATTGAAACAAATAAAATATTCTTCCATGACATTCAACTAGTCTACAACTATGGTTTCAAAAACCACGTATGACATTTTATTGCAAACCCATGGTTTCTAAGAAATAAACTTTCTTTAATATGTAAAATGGAAGACTGGAAAGCAGGGTATATGTAGATGGCTAAAAATATTCATGTGGTATGCCTTTCTCTTTCCCGTCCTTTTCCTAAAATTTTAAACTTCAATAAAGGATCTAGTTAGCACTAGCTAGAAATATAGATAAGATGAAATAGAGATCCTTTAGGATTTACTTATAAAAGGGGGAAAAACTCAAAACTATAATAGAAGATAAAATGTAAGAGTTATAGGAAATAGCTTACACAATAAGCTTAAGTTTAAAAAAGAAAGAAAAAAAACGCAGAGGAAAGCACTAGACAGAGAAGCCTTCCAGCCTGGGAGGAGCTTTTACCCAACACCTAGCTCCCATTTGGACACAGTTAAGTGTTTAAAATTATCTCGTGAATGAATGAGCAGACGAGGAATGAAATCAGAAAATTACCCGTGAATTTAGTTCACTTAAATGATAAATGGGTTGGGAAGGATTTCAGGTAGGATTAATACATGATAGAATTCTAACTGGGAGTGTGTGGGGTAGGGGGGAGTCAATTCCACACTAGTAACAGTAACCTCAGAATAAAAGGTGAGGTAAGGGCACCTCTGAAGACTCCACATGATCACATGATCATTGCCTAACTAGAGTGGGTAAAGATGAGGAAGCCAGAGAGGAAAGTTAGGAAGATAAGGAGGTATGAAATGCCATTCCAAGAAATTTAATAATCACATGGTAGCAACCGAGAGTTTCTGAGTGAGTGCTAAGTGTGCTAATTTAATTTGCTTACGTCATTGATACGCATCAAAAGTCAGACATAAAATGAAAACCTGGTGTAGGGATAGTACATGAGAAAATAGAGAAGAAAAAAAAAATTCAGAAACTACAGAAAGCAGCCAGAGAGAGAAAGACAGCCAGACAGGAGTAGGAGAAGTAATAGTGAGAACCACCAGTAACAAGTCAAAGGACTAGGGAGCAAGGGCTGGTTTTAGCAGAGCAGAGTTCCATGACAAGAAGTTCTTTGCATCTGCAATGTGCGGAAGATCTTCTGGTAAAGGTGCCACACGGGCTGATGCAAACACAGATGTAAGCTCACAACGCAACCAGGATGCATGACACAGAGAGAGCCACTGGTATCACGCTAAGGCCAATAGCAAGGGGAGCAGGCAGTACACAGGGAAGAGCACGAAGCAAGGTCTGAAGACGAACCAGGATACACTCACACATAAAGAACAGGACTCCCGAGAGGGGAGACACATGAACAGTGTGCCACAAAAATCAAATGAGAAAGCTTCAAGGGGGAAGGAACGGTCAGCAGCAGTAAGTAATGACACGGCCAGGTAATGGGAACAGCGGCATTTGTTGGGGGCTGTGATGGGGAGAGAGGATTTAGAGATGGGTACGCAGGGAATCACATCCAGTCCCTCCACATCCCAGCTCTACTATCTATCTCACTGAGCCCCTCTGAACCTCCTCATGTGTAAAATGAAGCACTGATTTATTTTATTCTCTTCTTTTTTCCTTGAGACAGTGTGTTGATATGTAGCCCAGGCTGGCCTGAAACTGTACAGCAGACTGGCCTCAAACTCAGAACTGCCTGCCTCTGCCTCCCAAGTGCTGTGGTCACACTACACCTGGCTCCTTTTTCTTCTGAGATGGAATCTTGTGATGTAGCTCAGTCTGGTGTTGAACTTGAGATTCTCCTGCCTCGGCCTTCTAAATGCTAGAGTCTGGGTGTGCTGAGCTATAAAATATTTAAAGTGATATGTCAGAAGATGCAAAGGTTCCTACACTGTTGTACAGGTTTTATTTTATTTAATCCGGTTAACTTCAGGAAAATAAAGGTAGTTTCTATTTCTGTTTGCTTTTGCCATGTTTTGCACTTACGAGACTAATAATAGCTCTAGACTTTAACTATCAGCACAATCTACTTTGGACTTGGTTAACAATAAGCTATCTCACAGAAGAGAGAGAAAAAGGACTCAGGATGATTTTAAGTCATAGACAGTGTCTTTTATTTCTATGTCATCAAAGCACGGTGCCATGAAGTAATCAACATAATGCAAATACTTAAGTACTTGTCTCTAGTCTTATGTATTTCAATATATAAAGCATGAATTTATTCTATTATACTAAGGAGAGAAAGAACACCTACCAAGGGGGAAATAGCAGGGCACTAAAAATACTACACCAAGACAGCTCACAGCCAAGCATGGCTACATTAGCCAACCTCCATTCTTCACTGTGAATGGTCCTGAAAATGAAGTCCAAATCCACCCAGAGAGCCAAGAACCTCAGCCTCAGATCCCAAATGAAAGAACAAACACACATAAAACCCTCCCGTGGCAATAAAAGGCCTCTGTCACTGGGTCTTACCAGCCACCAACTGACACAGAACAAAAACTGCACTGGAGAACTATGCCCCAGGGAACCAACCTCTGGTTTAGACACAAGCCTTAGCCAGAGTGCCAACGCACAGCACAAAGCTTGAAAGCACACGGCCTGGAAACACGGTTTGTCATTTGTGCTTTACCAAGTCTGTGTCAGTACGGAGAGGAGAAACCTAAAGACGGCTCCATAGTTAAAGGTGCTTATCAGCAGGCCTGACAGACAATTCGAGTCTGCATGTGTGTGCATCTCCTATGCCTGGTGCCAGGGAAGGCCAGAGAGGGCATCCGGTCTCCTTGAATTAGAGCTACAGAGAGCTTAGGGTCATCACGGGTGCTAGGAATCAAGCCGGGGCCTCTGGAAGGGCAGCAGTGCTCTTAACCAAGTAAGAATCCTCACTCAGCACATCCTTATGGAACATGAACCAGAGACAAGATCACTATTAGCGACAGTCACAATGATTCTTGCCATTACTGCAAAGGCTAGGAGCAATTACTGCGGAGCTCTCTGGCCAGTGGTTAAATAAAAATTAATCAAAGTGCCGGGATTAGGAATGGAGTGAGTTCTAGAACTTTGTAAGTTACATGTTGGAACTTTAAGAGTGGTTTTTTCCAATAAAAATACCACAGTATGTAGCAGCTAAATTCTTAGGGTAACCCAAAGGCCTACAACACAGAGAAATCACAGTTCTTTTTTTTTTGTTTTTTTGAGACAGGGTTTTTCTGGGTAGCTCTGAAGCCTGTCCTGGAACTCACTCTGTAGACAAGGCTGGCCTTAAACTCACAGAGATCCACCTGCCTCTGCCTCCCAAGTGCTGGGATTAAAGGTGTGCGCCACCACTGCCCAGCAAGTCACAGTTCTTAATAAATTAGGATTTGATGTTTTCAAAACAAGAAAATTTTTTACAATAAAAATTTTCTTCCTCTCTCCCTCTCCCCCAACCCCGTCTCGTGTGTGTGTGTGTGTGTGTGTGTGTGTGTGTGTTCAGGGGAGGAGATGTCTCAACAGGATCTCACTCCATAGCCTCTAGTTTGGCCTCAAACTCATGCCCATCCTCCTGGGTGCTGGAATTACAGGTGTGACCTATAATACCTGGTAAAACACCCTAATTCTTTAAAATTACTTGCTATAACTTTCAACAGACAGATGATATAGAAACAACAAAGAAAATAAACACGGAAGCAAATTAGTGGTTATCTGAAATAAAACATAGTATCTTCCTCAAAGTGATACATCTGGTCTTTATTCTGGGTAGTAGCTCATTAAAGAAATTGGAATTTGTTGAAGACAGGTTCTGCAAGGCACTCACAGAAAAGTTAAAGATTCCTTAGAAGTCTAAATTATAAACTTTACCAGTCAAGTTCTAATTATAAAACTTTTTATAATAAGGATAAATATAGTTTAAAGTGGGAAAATATGAACTCACCCGGTAATTTTTAATAGCAAATAGTATGT
>CABHPH010094110.1:11844-22843 GCA_902168325.1 Peromyscus nudipes | reverse complement strand
CATACACCACCACTGCCTATCAAAAAAAGCAGAGCTTATTAAAAACCCATGCACATTGTGTTCTGTTGAGGACAACCATGTCAAGAACTGAGGATTGAGATTTTTGTTTTGGTAATATAAGTAATAGTTTATTTAAATTAGCATATATGTTTTTACCATTTTTGTTTGTTTTTACATTTTTAAATTGAAAATAGACTTTTTATACAGTATATTCTAATTATGATTTTTTTTCATCCCAACTCCACCTAGTTCCTCACACCACACCAAGCACCCAAATCTATATCTTGTTTATGTCTCTCATGAGAAAACAGGTCATTTAAAAAGTAATGATGTCTTCATCTATCATGATATCTCCTTCCTTGCTCCCACTCCGTCCCCGCTCCAACTTGACCTACCCATTTCCCTATGTTCTCACCCCCATTCTTTGCCCTTCACCACCCCTACCACCCCAAGCCCACTCATGCAGATCCCATTCACTTCTCCTTTGCTGGGCTATCCATGTGTTCCTCCATGTCAGTACCCTCTCCGGAACCATGGGCTGCAGTCTGGCCATCCCTTGCCCTACATCTAGTATCCACTTATGAGTGAGTACATACTATGTTTGTCCTTCTGAGTCTGGGTTACCTCACTCAGGATGATATTTTCTAGTTCCATCCATTTGCCTGCAAATTTCATGATATCATTGTTTTTTACTGCTGAGTAGTACTCCATTGTGTATATGTGCCACATTTTCTTTATCCATTCTTCAGTTGAGGGACATCTAGGTTGTTTCCAGGTAATGCTGATATGAACATAGTTGAGCAAGTGTTCTTGTGGTAAGATTGAGCATTCTTTGGGTATATGCCCAAGAGTGGTATAGCTGGGTCTTGAGGAAGATTGATTCCCAATTTTCTGAGAAACCACCATACTGATTTCCAGAGTGGCTGTACAAGTTTGAATTCCCACCAACAGTGGAGGAGTGTTCCCCTTGCTCCACATCCTTTCCAACATAAGCTGTCTTCGGTGTTTTTGATCTTAGCCATTCTGACAGGTGTAAGATGGTATCTCAGAGTCATTATTATTATTTATTATTATTATTATTATTTTTTATTTATTTATTTATTTATTTATTTATTTATTTATTAAGTTTTTTCGAGACAAGTTTTCTCTGTGTAGTTTTGGTGCCTGTCCTGGATCTCGCTCTGTAGACCAGGCTGGCCTCAAACTCACAGAGATCTGCCTGGCTCTGCCTCCCGAGTGCTGGGATTAAAGGCATGCGTCACCACCACCCTGCTTCTTATTGATTTTAAATGTATTTCAATATTTTGATTGGTTTCACGTGGTTCCTGTTATAGCAACTTGCTTTTCTTCCTTGGGTGGCACTGAGAATTGAGATTTTACAAGTAGGCTCCTCAATGAGAAGAGCTCTTCATAAAACTGAAGCAATAGCCAAACCCACAGAGGAGTAAGTCACAGTGCAGAAGCACAGGAAGTAAGAAAAGGCAAGGTAACACGACTCCTCCACATGATCAGAACTTCTCAACTACTGAACTCAAAGATACTAAAATAGGTAAAGTGCAAGAAGAGATCAAACATTTACTAGAAAAAAATGATCAATAACCTCAAAGAGGCAGATGAGTTCAATCCCGGACCCAGAAAGGAAAGGTAGTAACGGAAGAGGGAAAAAGTCAGAAGATGGATGAGAAATATGGACCAAAAAGTCAGCCACATGGAAGAAAAGAATTGATAGAAGACTGGAATTTTGAAGAAAAATAGAAAACTCAATGAATCAAAAGAAAAAATACACCGAAAAGAATTACCAATAGTCTTGACCAAGCAGAAGAATATCAGGTATGGAGGGTAAAGCCAAAGAAATACTACATTCAGGGCTGGAGAGATGGCTCAGTGGTTAAGAGCACTGGTTGCTCTTCCAGAGGTCCTGAGTTCAATTCCCAGCAACCACATGATGGCTCAGAACCATTTGCAATGGGATCTGATGCCCTCTTCTGTCATGAAGATGTACAGGAAGACAGAACACTCCCACACATAAATAAATAAATCTTTAAAAAAAAAAAAAAAGAAAAAAAGAAATACTACATTGTTGTTGAAGAGCTTCTCTCCAGCTCCCAAGTCCCGCCAGTCTCCAGCTCCCAAGTCCCGCCAGTCTCCAAGCCCACTTATAAAATAAACACACAGACGCTTACATTATTTAAACTGCTTGGCCATTAGCTCAGGCCTATCATTGTCTAGCTCTTACTCTTATATTTAGCCCATTTCTATTAATCTCTACTTTGTCACGTGGCTCGTGGCTTACCGGTACTTTACATCTTCCTTCTCCTCCCGGCGGCTCCAGCCAGTCTCCCCTCCACCTTCCTGTTCCCTCAATTCTCCTCTCTGTTAGTCCTGCCTATACTTCCTGTCTGGCTACTGGCCAATCAGCGCTTTATTGATACAGAGTGATATCCACAGCACTTACCCTTTTTTTTTTTTCAAAAAGGAAGGTTTTAACTTTAACATAGTAAAATTACATATAAAACAATTATCGAGCAAGAATTACAGTTACAATATTAAAGAAGATATCCTATCTATCTTATATTTATGAGTTTAAGGTTTTACATCTAACTTATCTTTTATCATAACTGAGGAAATTATAACTATCTAGTCTTCAACCACATCAAAGACCTCAGAAGGATATAATACTACCTGAGAAATGGAGAAGATGTAAGCAACTTTCGGGAGTCTTGCAGGGTAGAAAGAGGCAGCTGGCAGCCTGGACAGTCATCCAAAGTTCTCTTGTAAAGTTGGGGCATCTGTTTTCAGCTCACAGGCCTAGAGTCTCTCAGTCATTTTTTTTTTTGTGTCCCGTAGAATGTCTGGCAGTTTTCTCTGCAAAGCAGGAACCTGAAGGACCATTTTGTCAAGCAAAGTTCAGTGGTCACCTTTCTATGGGTCCTGTATGTCCAGTCGATCAAGCAGTCCAGGCAAGAACAGTTTCTTGCCCAAATGGCTATTTTTGCCAAGGTGAAGATAAACTCCATGTGGAGTGTCTTCGATGCCCATCCTCCTCTGAAGTAAATCCAGTGCTGCCAGGAGCAGACATGTCTCATTGTCCAGAATGTCTAAATTTTTAAAACATTTTAAATGCCATATTCTGTAGGTCTTTGAAGTATTTGAAGATTACCTATCTATCTGAAATATATCTATGTATACCTAGAAGACTTAACTAACATGGCTACAAATATGATTATCATAGATGACTAATTATTAATCTATTTCTTAATTATCCATTACAATTTTAAATGAGTTACATAAACATAATACCTCAAACAAAAGTAGAAATATACACATAGTATAACAAAATCAACTTTAAGTTTGTATCAATAAACTAAAATTTATATCAATGTAAAACATTTTAAACATAAATAAAATCTATACCAATGTAAAACATTTTAAACAAGTTGTTTTTTAAAAGTAGATTCATTAATCTATCCTTTTATCCTATCATCTCTATATCCTATATATATCATATCCCCTTTTGTTTTTTAGAAAGAGATCGCATTTATAATTAATCTGTTTTAAATAAAAATATTGGTTTTTCTCTGTCCCATACCAGAGGGCTCTTCTGATATGGGACAAAAGAATCTTTTAACCTTTTATTTTAGGAATATGTCTGGGTTTAGAGAGGGAGTGAGCCCATTCCGTCTCCAAAGCCAGCTTGGTATATTTGGGAATTTGGGCGTAGATTCTCTTACTACTTCCTGCTGGAGGAGGGCGCTGTACCTCATGGGGACATAAAGAACATTTTAGGATTATGGAGTAGTCCATGAGGGTGTATCATCTGAGCCAGTTGTCTTGAGATGTTCTGGATGTTGGATCATCTGGGCCATGGTGTCATTGGAGACCTCAGGTGGTCTTGGCTGGTCAAACCTGATGTATCTTAGTCTGGAACAAATCCATAGCCTCTGGCTTTCTGTGGAAACAAAAGCAGAACTTCTTTTCCAAAGCATCATATTCTTATATCCAAATTTTGAAGTCAAGGTATCTTTAAAATATGCATATTGGTTTAACTCAGCTTCCTTTACAATCAAATATCTCTCTGTAGTTAAGAATCCAAAAGAGAACACAATCCAGATTTTCTGTGTGATATCCATCTTTACGTGGCTTATATTTTATATTACCTTTACTGTCTCTTTAAAGACTTTATTTTTTAAAACTATCATTTCTTTATATAACTGTATATATTTCTTTTTATCTCTCTTTGAAGCCTACGTACATTTTTACACACATTTTAAAGCATTTAAAGTCTTGTTTCATCTGAATCTGTCTTATCGTGAATCAATTGTTTTAAACTGCAGCACTTGTAAGACTGAAACGGTGCTGTGGCTGCTGGCTCCGCCCACCTCAGCTTCCCAACATGGCAGTGATACCTTTACCTTCAGCTCTGGGAGCCTTTGTGGGTCTATGCTTCTATCAAAGCAGTGTGTAGCCCAGAAACCTCTTTTTGTTTTGTACTAACAAAGGTTAAATCCACCATGCAGCTTAATGTGTCACTTGCAGACGCCTCATTCCCGCCATACTGTAAGTCGAGCGCGCACGCCAGGAACCCACAAGTAGCTCAAACCGGCAAGCTGCGGCTAACTTGACAAAGACAACTAGGAAGCTGTTTTAGCTCCGTTTTAGAATCTTCTTTTTATGTTTTCTCAGGTTTTAAGTGGAAATTCCTGCCCCACGTTGGGCGCCATTTGTTGCTGAAGAGCTTCTCTCCAGCTCCCAAGTCCCGCCAGTCTCCAGCTCCCAAGTCCCGCCAGTCTCCAGCTCCCAAGTCCCGCCAGTCTCCAAGCCCACTTATAAAATAAACACACAGACGCTTACATTATTTAAACTGCTTGGCCATTAGCTCAGGCCTATCATTGTCTAGCTCTTACTCTTATATTTAGCCCATTTCTATTAATCTCTACTTTGTCACGTGGCTCGTGGCTTACCGGTACTTTACATCTTCCTTCTCCTCCCGGCGGCTCCAGCCAGTCTCCCCTCCACCTTCCTGTTCCCTCAATTCTCCTCTCTGTTAGTCCTGCCTATACTTCCTGTCTGGCTACTGGCCAATCAGCGCTTTATTGATACAGAGTGATATCCACAGCACTACATTCAGCCAGGAGGTGGTGGCACATGCCTTTAATCCCAGCACTTGAGAGGCAGGTGGATCTCTGTGAGTTCGAGGCCAGTCTGGTCTACAAAGCAAGTAACAGGACAGACTCCAAAGCTACACAGAGAAACCCTGTCTCAAAAAAACCAAAAAAAAAAAAAAAAAAAAAGAAAAAAGAAAAGAAAAAAAAGAAAGAAATACTACATTCAAACAGCAACAAAAGAAAAATGATTGTGCATCATCATAGCTTCCAGGACTCTAGGGTATGATCAAGAGACCAAACTTAAGGATCCAAAGGATAGAAAGGGAGCTGAATTAAAAACCTAAGACTTAGAGAATTTATCCAATGAAATTATAGCAGGAAATCTCTCAAATCTAGAGAAAGAAATGGATATCTGGACACAAAAGACATTTAGAACCGCAAATATACATGACCAGAGATGGGCGGGATGTAGGGAAAGAAGAATGCTTATATACTGCTATTGAAAATGTTAACCACTGAAGCTATGATAGAAATCAGTGGGAGGTTTCTCAAAAACTAAAACTAAACCAGGCATGGTGACGTGTATCTGTAGTCCTAGCACTAGGAAGCTGAAGACAGAGCAATCACTAATTCAAGCTCATGCTTGGCTACATAGTAAATTTTAGTCCAGCCTGTGTTACACAACACCCTGTATCACAAATACAAAACAAAACAAAAACCTAAAAGTGGTAATACCATAGGACACAGTTATAGACCCCCTGGTACATACCTGAAGATTCCAGATCTACAGACCACATGAACATCCAAGTTAGCTGCTGTACTAGTCTCACTAGTTAGGAAGCTGAACCCGCCCAGATGTCTGCAAACAGATGAGTTGATGAAGAAAATATGGTTTACAAAAGGGGAAAGTTTTTCAACCATAAAGGAAAATGAAGTCATGGGTTTTCAGGAAAACGGATGGGACTGAAAATAGTTATGTCAAGTGACATAAGCCAGACTCTCAACAACAAAAACCATATTTTTTTCTCATATATATCTTGATGTGTGTGTGTGTGTGTGATAAAAGTAGAAAGGAGACCATGAAAGAGGAGAAAGATGCCTTAACAGGGAAGGAGTAAGGAGAGATTATTCACATGATATGAAATTAGAAGAGAGGATGATTTCCGAGGAGGAAGAGGACCGCATAAGAGTGGACAGGGGTGAAGGGGAGGGCAGTATGGGGAGGGGAATGAATAGGAAAGAAGGCTAATGATACTAATGTATGGAAATATCATAATAAAACCTAAAACATTGTACATTAATTTGAAAAAAACAACTAAAAATTTTTTTAAACCCAGAGATTGGAAAGTCTTAGAGTAAGGAAGATCAGAAGTTCAAGTTCATCCTCAACCACATAGTATGTTCAAGGCCAGCCTGCCCTAAATGAGAGTCTGTCTCAGAAGAAAAACTGGGGGCTAGTGAGATGGCTCCGCAGTTAAGAGCACTTTCTGCTTAATCATGGGAACCGAAGTTCAGATCCCAAACCTCATGTCGGGCTGCTCACAAATACCTGTTACCTAGCTCCAGGGGATTTGATGCCCTCTTGTGCCTTCCTTGGACACTCCAATGTGTTTGGGGGTGGGCCCAAAACAGCTTGACCATACAGCTGCCATGACAGGCTTAGAGGCCCAGACACAGTTTCTGTGACAGGCTTCCTGGCAGGCAACACCTGTAAAAGCCACAAGCTGACCCCACCTAGAGAGGACCTGTACCTAAGGGGAAGTACCTGACATTCCAAACATTCCCAGCACCCCCAAACAAATGTCAGCCAATCAGGGTCGTGAACTCTAGAAATCCCCTCACCCCAACCTCTGATATGATAAAAACAAAAACAAAAACAAAAACAAAAAACAAACCCACCCTGCCTGGGCTAGAGAGCGACAGACAAAGAGACCAAGCTCCGAGCTTGAAATAAAGGCTCTTTTTTCACATATGTGACTCAGTGTCTGTGGTGGTCTTTCAGGGGTTCCTGTGATCTGGAAATAACATTAAACACACACACACACACAAACAGACACACATGATTACACACACGATAAAAGAAATATTTTTTTAAAATTGATCAAAGAAAGTATGAATTAGAGTTGCAGATGTAATTCAGTGGTTAAACTCTTGCCAAGACTATAACGGGTAAGGTGTGGTAGTGCAATGCCTTTAATGCTGGCACTCCCTGTCTATGCAGTTCCGGGAAGTCAGGGATACATAGTGCAATTCTGTCTTTAAAAAAGAAAGAAGGGCCGGGCGTTGGTGGCGCACGCCTTTAATCCCAGCACTCGGGAGGCAGAGTCAGGCGGATCTCTGTGAGTTCGAGGCCAGCCTGGGCTACCAAGTGAGTTCCAGGAAAGGTGCAAAGCTACACAGAGAAACCCTGTCTCGAAAAATCAAAAAAAAAAAAAAAAAAAAAAAAAAAGAAAGAAAGAAGGAAGGAACAGAGAGAGAGAGAGAGAGGTCTGTTGCAGGGTTTGTAAGGACTTGAGGAGGTAGTGATAATTTTTGCCTTAAGACCATCTCTGAGCTTAGGGAGGACTGGGGAAGGTCTCCCAAACATAATTTCAAATGAGATGACACTTTTTTGTTTGTTTATTTGTTTGTTTGAGACAGGGTTTCTCTGTGTAGTTTTGGTGCCTGTCCTGGATCTCGCTCTGTAGACCAGGCTGGCCTGGAACTCACAAGATGTACCTAATCACAACCTTTGTTCTTTCTGCTTCCTGTTTCTCCTCCCCCTCCATTTCCCAAACATTTTGCTGCCCTGCCCCCAACTACCCTTCAACCTCTACTCAAACCATTTCTAGACCTGTGGCACTTTCAACCAATCAGACGTCTCCATATACATTCAAATTAACCAACCAGATTCATCTCAAGTCAATGCCTAATTTACATACAAGGGGACTAAATCGACCTTTTATTCAGGATGTAAAAGAACTTCTGATCCCAGGGTATTATTTGACAACTCGTATTTTTTGTTGTTTGTTTTTTAACTCTTATTATTCTTATGTGTATGAGTATTTCGCATACGCGCACACACACACACACACACACACACACATATATGAACCATATTCGTACCTGGTGCCAGGCGAAGTCAGAAGAGGGCTTTGGTTCCCCTGGAACTGGAGCTAGGGACGGTTGTGAGCCATTGTGTGGGGACCGAGAATGCAATTTGGTCCTCTGCAAGAACAGCAAATGCGCTTAAACCACTGAGTCTGCTCTCCAGCTCCTTGGTAACTCACTTTTAAGATTCTTTGCTTGCTTGTCCGGCTGTCCTCACCGTCATTACCTTGCTGTTCACAAGACAGCGAACAGGCCTCTGACGCAAGGAACCCGTAACGAAGAAGGTTTTTTAAATTAGATGTAGCCAAGTGCGGTTGTGTCCCAGCTGCTCAGAGGCTGAGGCAAAAAAACGATCCTAGGGACTGAGGAACATGACCTCAGTACAGGCAGCTCAGCGAGCGAGTCTGAAGGTCTAGCTGAGTCGATAGGGCACTGGTCTAGTCCTAGACTGCGTTCCAGTACCACAGAAAAGCAGCAGTGACGCCCATAAATAATCCGGGCACTTGGGAGGTGGAGGCAGAGGAGCAGTTGAAGAATAGTTTCAACTACTAGCTCCTAGACTACTCCACAGCCTGAAGGTTTCCATCCCTTTAGACCCAAGAGCAGCCAGGCCCCGACCCTGAGAAGCTCCACCAGCCAAGCCCCGCCTCCCACACTTCCATCTGTCCAGGGAGGGAAAACCGGCTAGGCCAGGCCCCCCAGAATTCCCTAATGGCTGTTCCAGCTCCCCCAGCCCCTCAGGAGAGTGGTCAGGCCCCATTTTATGGGAGGAAAAATCCTATATAAATCCTGTCTTCTGCTCAATTCTCTGCTGCTTCTCCCCCTATTAGAGACAACCACCTTTCTGGGGTTTTCCCTCCCAATAAATCTCTTCGGTGAGGTGTGTTGTACTGTATGACTTTGTGGTAATTCTTGCCTCCCAATTGCCAAGATACCTTTCCATCCCAGCTGTAACACAGTAAGGAAACCCGCAACCAAACCCAATGACCTAAGATCCAAACAGCAGACACATACAGACACCTGCACACTAATGTCATTAATCTTGACTTTGAGGCCATCCTGATCTACAGAGAGAGTTCTAGGACAGCCAAGGATAGAGAGAGAGAGAGAGACCCAGTCTCAAAAAAAAAAAAAAAAAGGAAAGGAAAAATAATAAATATACAAAATGTAAAAGTGACCCCAAAAAAAAAAAAAGGGAGAAGATTCAGGTTTCTAAAATTCACAAGTGAGCCGGGCGTTGGTGGCGCACGCCTTTAATCCCAGCACTCGGGAGGCAGAGCCAGGCGTATCTCTGTGAGTTCGAGGCCAGCCTGGGCTACCAAGTGAGCTCCAGGAAAGGCGCAAAGCTACACAGAGAAACCCTGTCTCGAAAAAACCAAAAAAAAAAAAAAAAATTCACAAGTGAAAACGGGCAAATCAGCATGATCCTTATGGAAATAAAATGGATTATGAAACAAAGATCGCTACACAAACAAATTAGTTAGCTCCCATGAAATGGACAAATTTCTAAAATCATGAAGCCCAGATTGGCCTCAAACTTCCTGTGTGACTAACCATGTCCTTGAACTCCTGTGATGGTTCTGTCTCTACCTCCCAAGTGCTGTGATTTCGGGAATGCGCCACCACGCCTGGCAAATCTCATCTTGATTTCTTCCTTTCAATTCTTTGGGTATATGTCTCTTGGTGGAAATGCTGGTTTATAAGTCAGTTCTATATTTAAATTTTTGAGGAATTATCAACTGTTTTCCACACTGACCACACTGTGTTACGATCCTCACCCAGGACTTACAAGGGGCAAAGAGCAATTTTATTTATTTTTAAAGGATGCAGATGTCTTTTTTATTGTTTTGATTTATTTACTTTATTTTATGTGTATGAGTGTTTTGCCTGCACTGTATGTCTGTACACCACATACCTGCCCTGGGACTCTGGAGGCCAGGAGAAGTGTGTCACATTCCCTGGACGTGAAGCTACCCAGGTTGTGAGCCTGGGTGCTAGGGATCAAAACCTGGCCCTCTGGAAGTGCAATAAGTGCTCTTGACCTCTGAGCCATCTTTCCAGTCCTCTTCAGAGCAATCTTAAATATTTATTGATCATTTGTTTGCCTTTCTCAGAAAAAAAAACTGCCTGTTTAATTTATTTACCTTGTTTTTATTTATTTGTTTCTTAGCTGGTTTTGTTTGATTGATTTTGGTGTGTGTGTATGTATGTGTGTGTGTGTGTGTGTGTATGTGTGTGTGTGTGTTAGTTTTTGAGGCAGGTCATGTCCTCTGGCTTGGCTTTCAACTTATTATATAGCTGACACTGAGTTTCTGATCATAATGATTGCCTTCGCCTCCTGAGTTTACAAACATGGGCTATCATTGCCAGTTTATGCAGTGCTGGACATCCAACTGATGGTTTGTGTGAACTAAGTAATGGCCAGAAGGTGGTGGCCCACGCCTTTAATCCCAGCACTCAGAAGGCAGGCAGATCTCTGTGAGTTTGAGCCTGGTCTACAGAGTGAGTTCCAGGATAGCCAGAGCTACACAGGAAAATTCTGTCTTAAAACAAAACAAAACAAACAAAAAAGTAATTACCTTACAGACCTTGTCTCAAAAAAAAAAAAAATTATGTGAGCTGGGCAGTAGTGGCATATGCCTTTAATCCCAGCACTCAGGGTGCAGAGACAGGCAGATCTCTGTGAGTTTGAGGCCAGCCTGGTCTACAGAGTGAGTTCCAGGACAGACAAATCCTGTCTCCAAACAAACAAAAAATCCATAAAACAGTGTGGTGTTCAAAAGGAGATAACTGTAATCCTTTTC
>CABHPH010094108.1:39603-51813 GCA_902168325.1 Peromyscus nudipes | reverse complement strand
GCAGAAACATTCCTCTCCGTTTTTAAAAAGAAAAAGATGCTAACAGGTTTTTCACCTGTTGCGTAAATGGTTGCTTGAGCTTGCAGGAGAAGACTGTGATGAGGAAGATGGGGAATTTTTGAAAGAATATTTGAAACAAATTCAAATGCCAAAAGGATTTTTAACAATATCTAGAATATTATTTATTTATGCGGACTGTCGCTGATTTATTGGTTGAAATTATGCAAACATAATTTTTTTGTTTCTTTTTTTCTTTGCTATGTAATTCTGTCAGTGAATCATCAAGTGCGTATGCTTTTTTTCCTTGCCTTGTTGTGTAGGCGCATACTCCATGTTTTTCAGAGGAGGGAGGGAACATAATCCAGTTAATTTTCCTGCGTAGTCTCTCTTAGAAGCTCCTATAAAGCTTCTTTGGTTGGGGAAGTCTAAAATAATGGTATAATGATACCTAATATCATGTATGATAATTTTAAAGATCAAAAAAAATTGTTTTATAAAATGACATATACAAAATTCAGAGATGTTTTATTAAATCTAACCTTAAATTTTGGTGATGTTATTAATTAAATCAGTTACTAATCCTATGTGTTTTCTGTAGTATACATTAACATTAAAAGATGATTATTTCTGTAATATATTTAATGTGTTATCATTAAATATTAGTGTCTATTCAGTTGTGCCTCAAAATATCAAATAATAGTAGATAATATAAATATATTTAATTAATGGTGTATTTTCTTTTTAAATTATTTGTTGAATGGACATAAAGTAATTTTACTGAGCACCTGCAATGTGTGATTATTTTATTTTTTGCAATTTCTTTTTTCTCCTTTCAACAAGCAGGTGCCATTTTAAGATCGCAGGCATTAAAAAAAAAACAAGGCCTAGTGAAATTAATACCTCACCCAAAGCCATTTATGAGTACTAGAATCATTATTAACTGCTTTTTTTTAAAACTGAGGCACAGACCTGACCCTCCAGAGGCTAGCAGTGGGGTGGGGGGAAGAGGGGGGAGAGAAAGAGAGAGAGTGGGGGCGTCACAGAACAGACCATTTTACAAGGATGAAAGTTTAGGGTTGAGATTAATGTATTGATGAAGATCAAAGCATCTTGGGGTGCTGGTACCAAATTCAGGATCTTGCAGATGCCTAGCAGGCATTTTACCATTGAGCTGCATCCTCATCTTCCCTTCCCCACAACAGCCTAAAAAAGAAAAATCCTAAAAAAAAAAAAGAAAAAAGAAAAAAAGAAAAAGAAAAAAAAAGAAAAAAATCAGGATGTTTTTATCCTTCCAAGGTGGAAGAAAATTCTAGAAAGAATTTATCTACATGCCTCTCCCACATAACACAATCTTTAAACCTGTGGCTGTCAGCTTTCTGTAAACAGCTGTGGCACATGTGGCTGCCTAATTGTAAATCTTGTAGGCGTCCTTCAAATTTTGCAGCATCTTTTGACACCACACAGTATACATTATTTTCTGTGTAATGCTCCTTTTCCCATTGTTTTAAAACCAGTCTCCTTGAATTCTTTTTATCTTGTGAAGTCCAGAGTTAAACCTTTTGGCATTTTGTGTTACTGAAACCATCACATATATAGGTGATGACCAAATCTGCAGCCTCTACCTCCTGGTTTAATACCGCCCTCTAAACATAATATTATGCAATTATTTTTATTAAACAATGTTATGATGGCTGTTATTACTGCTATATATATTTGAAAGCTTGCTATGTGACAAATACTGTACCAAGTGTTTTGCTTATATATTCTTATTGCTCTTTATAAAATCTTATGAGTGATTCACTTTTATTCCCTTGAAAAATTAAGAGATTGAGGTCCACAGATAACAGTCTTCTGGCAGATGAAACTGGGATTTGAACCCGAGTCTTATAACTAATCTGATGTTTGCAGTTCCTTAGTACTCCTCAGATGCCCAGTCAGTGTGCCTCACACTAAGCTAAGTGCCCCACAGAAATTACCTATTATAAGTGTACCTACTATTTATTGGTACTTGTTTAATGCACTGTGGTAAGTCATTTTACTGTTAGAATAGCCCATAGGGCAGTGAGTAAGCACTGTCAGGCAAAGTCTACAAATAAAGAGGTGAATGAATGTCTAATGTCACACACATGGGAAACTAATGCTAAGAGTTGGGTTTAAAGCTACTCTGTAATACTAATTGCATTATATCACAGCTAATACTATGGTCCCATTATTCTAGTTCTAGACATGGAAGGAACCATCCTCGATTCTCCTGCCTCTACTAGTCTTTTAATGTTTCTAAAATATCAAAAAATTTCTGTTCAAGGGCGAAGGTATGACCAAAGGTCTGATTATACTGGCCCTTGTAGCCTCTCTCTTGTAATTTGTTGTGGATTACAAAATAGATGCCCAGGAAAATGTTGAGGATAAGTGACTGTTGAATGCTCACCTCTAAATAGGACATCTGTATCATGCCCTCCCAGCTCCGGGAGCATCACAGAAGAGTGGATGGGGGAAAATGTAGTAGCCGGAGGATGGATGGGATATGCTGAGGAAAGATGTCTTCTGGACATGAGATAGTCATTACATTTATAAACTCACTGCACCTATGGTTAACCTGCACAGGTTAGGCCCCTCAACATTTCTTCATGGACAGGCCCCTTCCTTCCCTGCCTTAGGGACAATTGGCAGAATATGGTTGCTGGGTGAGAAAATGCCATTTTCTTCAGCAATGTAGTCACTGATAAGTTACCAAAGCTCCAGTAAATAACTGTGGCTCATGCTTATACAGTCAACCTTAATTAAGCTTGTGGATCACACACAGGGACCTAAAAATTGGAGGGGGACTTAGTAGGGAGAGGGTTTCAATGGGGGGGGTGGTAGGTAAGAGAGGGAAATGGCAGAGAAACAACTAAGATTCATTATCTATTGATCTGTATATATGAAACTGTCAAAAACTAAGATGTTTTTTAAAAAAAGAAAGTAGATGACCAGGTTTATTAGATCTGTATCTCCTTGAAGAATAAATACAGCCTTTTATCAGTAAAAATATAATAGATTTCACTGCATGTATTCATTAAGGGATGAATTGTTTTGTGTAGCTAGCTACATAATTAGATTCATTTGTTTAATCATTCTTTTCTTTTTAGTATTCTCTTTCTCCCCTAAAGGAACAAGGATGAGGATGCCTGGGAGACCTGGAACATTAACTAATAAAGCCTGAGTCAGTTCAAAATACGTTTTCGGTTTTTCATTTTCTTTCCTCCCTTCTTCTGTCACTTTCTAATATTATCTCCAGTTTTAGTCTTGAAAATAGGAATGTTGTATTCTGAGGTAAGAATTGATATTTTCATTGCAGATGCATGTCCCCTTCCTTAAATAAAACTGGCAGCTTGGGGAAATATGTGCCCAGTTTATCCATGCTTTCAATAGCTTTGACACAAAACATATGAGGTATTCATTAGAGAAAAATGGTACAAATGCTGTGCTAACCTTTTCTTTTGTCACATAATTTTCAGTGACGTATACAGACATACTTAAATTCATTATCCATGAGTATGCTACTCTGCTGGTTAACTTTTGTCAATTTGACATAAACTAGTCACCTGGAAAAAAAATAACCTTAATTCAGGAATTGCTCCCATTGGATTGGCCTGTGGGCATGGCTATTGGACATTTTCTTGATTATTGAGTACAATGGGAATGCCCAGCCCACTGTGGGTGGTCCTGAGTTGTATTCAAAAGCAAGTTGAGCAGGCCAGTAAGCAGTCTTCCTCTGTGGTTTCTGTGTCAGTTCCCACCTCTAAGTTCCTGCCTTGATATCCTGCCCTGGCTTCCCTTCATGATGGACTGTGATGTGCAAGTGTAAGCCAAATCAACCCTTTCCTCCTCCAGCTTGACTTGTTCAGTGATTTATCATGGCAAGTAGGGCATCTTCCCTCCAGCTTATGTTTACTAATGTGTAATAAGTGTGTCCTCTTGACAGTTTGAATTCTTCAAAGCCTGTTAAGACATTTCTTATTAAAATAGTTTTAGAAGTTTAACATACAAAGGGAGATGTTTACTGCTTTTCTCAATTTTTTGTTTTTGTATATAGAAAGAGTTTATCAAATGTAGTGCAGTTTGCTTAACTTCAGGACCCTAAACTAATTGAAATATAACAGAGCTTTAGAATGAACCTGATGATGTAGGGATGACATTATAGCACAGTCTTTTCCTTTCTTTTTATTGTTTTGTTTTGTTTGTTTGTTTTTCAAGACGGGATTTCTTTATGAAACAGTCCTGGCTGTCCTGGAACTCTGTCTATAGACCAGGCTAGCTTTGAACACACAGAGATCCGCCTGCCTCTGCCTCCCAAGTGCTAGGATTAAAGGCGTGTGCTAAGACCGCCCAGTTTAATAGCACAATCTTGAGTGCAAGATGTTCTATAATTTTTTTATTTGGACATCCCATATTACAGATTAGTCATCTGTTTTAATAGGATTCTGATTGAGTCAATGGTTAACCCTATTTATCAGCACTTGACATAAAGCTGATAGATATCTACTGGTAAGACATTAATGAAATCTATCTACAAAATTCATGTTTTATACATTCATTTTTAAGTTTGGTTTATTTTAAGGAATTCTTTAACAGAATAACAAAGTAGATGTAATTAGTAAATAAATTTAGAGATAGTAATACCTATTTTAAGTTTGGTTTCTGCTCTAGGTATTTAACCCTATCAATAAAGCATGAAAGTAGCCATAAAAATTCTTAACTGAATGAACATGTCTGTTTTCCATGAATCTGTTTATCCCTCATTTATTCCTCTTTTTTTCTTTTTCTTTGTTTTTTTGTTGAGGCAGGGTCTCCAGAGCCTTGGTTGATCTGGAATTCACTGTATACACTTTGCTGACCTTAAATTAGTGGAAATCTTCCTGTCTCTCTGTCTCAAACTTCTGGCTGCCAAGAACACACATATGGCATATATACATACATGGACACACATATGTACACATAAATAAAAACATTTTAGAAAAGATACAAATCAACTGCTTTCTCTGCACCATGCTTCATACTAGTATGGAGGGATGTAAGCTGCATAGTGCAGTGGGAGAGACAGTGTGTTCATCCTGGCACACACATAATTATCTGTTTTCCAGTTGACTATGGAAGAAAAGGACCTCTGATAAGTTAGAAACAAGAAAACACAGTTGAGGTCTTTAGGCGCAATGTGTAAATAAGAAGTTTCATCCAGTTGGGTGAAGAATTAGATGAAGCTTGTACCAGTAGAAGCAGCTTCTTTCCCATGAGAGGGGTTTGTTCTGCCTGAAGACCTACAAAAGGAAATATAACTGGGGTATCAGTATCTAAGGGAACATTGGTCTTGATATGAAACCAGAGTAAGAATGCCTAGAACCCTATGGGACAGGTAAGGGACTTGTTTTATCCCAGGTGAATGAGAAATCTGTAGTGTTTGAAAAAGGGGAATAATGTGATTTGATTTCTGTTTTAAAGGAATAAAATGTGTTCAGTTCTGACTACAGGCTAAGCAAATGCGAGTCATTTCTCATGCAGAATAACCTTTGGAGGAATCACTGGTTTTATAGATAAGGAAAATGAAGTTTAGAAATGGTAAATAATGTGTCTCCGGTCACAGGACTAACAGTGGGAGGTGCTATTGTGCCTCAAATATTATCTTAGCAAAGGAGGATTTAAGAGGAACTCTCCAAAAGGTAAGAGAAGTACCAGTGAGAACTGTGTCTGCAAAACATTCAAAAAATCATTTGAAGAATTAATAAAACTAGAGAACTCAAACCTAGGACTATATTCTTAACATAGTAATAGTGTACATTTGTGTCATAATAGAGTAGTTTGGAAAATTGCATGCCTTCATTTGTATTTAAGAGCTTGAGAGTGAAGTTAAAAATTGAAGTTGGCTTTGAAGAATTACTTAAAACTCTAAACTAATAGGTAAAAGAAAACAACAACCAAAAAAAGAAAAAAAAAAACACCCTAAAAAATCTACAGAAAATACTTGCCAAATCTGGAGAAGAGATCTCAGTGAGTATTGTTCATTTGGTTATTATATGTAAATATCTGCATCAAATTATAACTTTTATACTAAAGTTATAAAGTTTGGAGCTGAGAACAATAAGTCTATAGTGATAAATAGCATAGTAAAAGTTTACATTGGAACCATATCACTCTTAAATATTTAGTTCATATTAACTATTGCTGTCTACAGAAATAACACACTATTAAAGTGTGTATGACATACATTTTTGAGGAAAATATCTTTTACTCAGAATTGTGAGGAACATAGGGAGTAATGTTTTATATCAGATATTCAGTATATTGCCTTTATTGGGATTTCTTCTGTAATATCCTACCCTGTAGGACAAGAAGAAATGATTCTTAAGGAGTGATTATTCTTTCGAGTTGGAGACACACTTTGAAATGAGGAATTTTTGGTAGTATATTTTGAGGGGAACTCAAAGCAATAATAAATAAATCAGCAACTAACTATAGCTTGATTTCTTTAGTATTATAAAGAATCTGTAATTGCACCCATTGTAAGTACACTGTTCAGTATTTATGCCTACTTCAGTATTTCAGTTCTATTTTTATTACCATCTCTTGTGTTTTTATACACACATAAAACACACACACACACACACACACACACACACACACACACGCTAACTACCACCAAAAAAAAAAAACCAAAACCAACCAAACAAACAAACCACAAATCTTAGATATCATAGCAAATGGTCCATAGTCTTTGGCAGTTTAGTCATCAGTTAGAGATATTTTGTTTCATTCCTTTCTGTTTGTGTGTCATTTAAAAATGTGCCATGTTAGTGCTCAGTTGTTTTCTGTGTGTGCACATGTGCGCTGAGGTGTGAATGTCTTAACATTTTACACAATCGCTTTTACCGTGGATCAATTTCCCCCGTCTCTCTCTGTCTCTCTGTCTGTCTCTCTCTCTCTACACACACACATATACACACACCCTCAGCTTCTAAAATCTCCATAACTGGGATTTCAGGCCTTTGCCACTGGGCCTGCCTTTAACCAAACAGTTTTCAAAGATCAAGCAAAATGACCTAGATTGCACAAAGGAAAACGTCATGTAACTGACTTTTACCTAGGAGGGTAGTTAGTGTTTATTTCATCCTAGAATTTGGAGCAACTAAGCAACATAAATTTGATTTTAGAAATAGCCTGATATGCTTGATAAGCTACCAGAAGTCAGGTTGTATCAGCCTTTTAAGGGAAAGAAACTAATGTAAGAAATGTAAAAGTCAAAAGTTCAATATCCTAAATGTTCACGCACAGTGTCTTATAATCCCAGCGTACCCCTACAGAGAGATAGAAAGTGGGAAACGGAGGGTCTCCAGAGTGTCCCAGGCTGACTAGCCTGGCTTATGTAGCAGTGAAGAGACCCCCATCTCAGAGACTGACACAAGAAGGTTGTCCTCTGACCCTCATACAAATGCTGTAGCATGTGCATGTCTGTACCCACCCACACAAAGAAGTTAATTTTCACATGCGCGTGTGTGCTCACACACATACACGTGCACAAAGAAATTTGGTTTTTTACAGATCAGGTATGTCCAAATTTCACAGCCAAACAAAATAGCCACAAAGTTTAAAAATGAAAATGGAAAATGCAGATGATGAAAGTTCCATAAAGAAACAGAGCTTTCTCATGGTATGAATATATATTGAAAGAATAAAACTTATGGAGAGATAGAGAAAAGAGGAACTCTAGGCCTCACTGGAGAGCCAGTCTTGCTTTATCATTGAGCTCCAGGCCAGTGAGAGACACTGTCTCAAAGGAAGTGAATGGTGTTCTTCATTATGACATCCACAGTTGACTCTGGCCTTCACATGCATGCATACACACAAGTATCTGCACACGCATGTGTATTTGCCCTCAATGTATATATGCACAGACATTTTTTAAAAAAAAATGTAACAAGACATCTGTAGATGGTGAGAAGTTAGCTTTGTTTTATAAAATATGAAACAATTGCTTAAAAGAATATCTGAAAAGCCAATAATATAGGAAATACAGAAATATAGAAAATAATGAAAAATACAGAAAAATCATGAAACAAGGAAAGAGGAACAGGACAAATGGAAGTAAATAGAAGATGATGTTTAAACTCTGCCATATCAAGAATGACATGACTTACAATGATAAAAGTCAACTCAAAAGAATTCAAGAAGTGGAAAATTAATGACAGGCAAATGAGAATGTTATAAGTATACATTGACTACAAAACCCACTTAATAAAGACAGGTTGAGATTTAAAGGATGGAAGAAAGGATAGTATGCTAACACCTGTCAAAATAAATTTGAAGTATTATGTTAATGAAAGTACCTTTTAAAAGGTAAAAAGTTAGCAAGAGTAAAATTCTTAACTACATTTTAATATGAGGAGATAAATACCCACTCCCTTTCATGAATCCACCCTTGATACCAAAAGCAAAGATACAATTAAAAAACAAAACAGAAACTATCAAGCCATATATCTTTTGAAGACAGTTTCAGTCAATTTCAACAAAATACTAGGAAATTAGTATTCTAAGACATCCTGACTTGGTAGGGTTTATCTTAGAAATTCCATTGTTAGTTCAGTGTTAAAAAAACTTCAAATTCACCATCTTACATGACTAAATAAGAAAACCATGCCGGGTGGTGGTGGCACACGCCTTTAATCCCAGCACTGGAGGCAGAGGCAGGCGGATCTTTGTGAGTTCAAGGCCAGCCTGGTCTACAGAGCTAGATCCAAGACAGGCACCAAAACTACACAGAGAAACCCTGTCTCGAAAAAACAAACAAAAGAAAGAGAGAAAGAAAGAAAACAAAATTGAAGAAATTACACAATTAGACCTATTATAAAGCTGTAGTATTCGAAGTAATTTATTAACTTCTAAAAATATGCATACATCTTAGTGGGGAAGAGTAAATATATACCCCTGGCCAGGTTAGTTGATTCATTATATAATTGGCAAAGTTATCAGTGAAGAAAAGGATAATCTCAACAAAGGGTCCTGGAACAATTGGATGTCCATGCAGAGCATAACCATAGCATCCTTGGAAAATAACTAGAAATAGATCAAAGAGGGCCGGTAGGTGACTCAGTAGAGTGTTTGCCTTGCAGGCATAAGGATCTTAGTGCAATCACCAACAGCCATGGTAAGAAAAATCAGGTGTGACATGTTTGCAAGCCTATGTACTTTCCCAGTGTTTTCTTGTTAGTCAGACAAGCTTCCTAAAGAAGTTTCAAGGTAGTAAGGGATCTTGTCTTTAAAAATGTGATTGGCACCCGAGAAATGGCACCTAATTTCCTCTGGCCTCTACATGCACACGTACATGCATGTCTACCCCCTTCAGGCATGAACACAAACACAAAGAAATGGATCAGTGGGATTCCTTGGGGCCCCACAAACTTTACAGGATGTAGCCAATGCTATTTGTTGTACTCCACCATTTAGCAGTAATACCCAATTGCTGAAGACACCACATGAGTTAAATAATATGGAGAGATCGAGCTGGTACTCAATTGGAGATTTCATCCATACTGTCTAGCTTTCATAGTGCTGGAAGGTGCTGTACACCTTACCAGAGTAAAAAAGTAATCAGTCTCACCCAGCTATGAACCTTGAAAGCTATAATAATGACCTACCTGCAATACCCACTGGCGCAATAGTGACTAGCATGTTATGGGAGTAATCAACCACTTTTTGGGTCAAATTTAAGGTCCACTCTATGATATGAAACCCATACCTGACATTATCAGTGAGGCCAAGAAGCTGAAGCAAGATAGGTCATGGGCCTTAGAGGAAAAACAGACTACTATTGTGCTCAATGAATATAATAATAAAATGATATCTCATGACATAGTGTTATATGCATATACCAGGGCATTGATCAACTTTGATCAGAGAAGCTTCTTTCAGTAGGTGGTGATTAACACAGAGACCCACAGCTAGTCAGTGCAGAGAATGAGACTTGAGAATGCTCAATTCTGAATGAGATGTCTGTATCCTACCCCTCCAAGGATCTGTGCAGGAGAGGAGGAGGTGGAAAGATGGTTACGAGCCAGAGGTTGTAAATATCTTCGAGGAAACTGTTTTCCAAACACAACAGATAGATGCACATATGAATTCACAGACACTGTGGCAGTATGCACAAGACCTGCAAAAACTCAAGCCAACAAAATCCTAGCATAGAGGAGGAGAAGTGGGTCCGAAGTCCCACCCCTAGTCAAAAAACTACTCAAAATTGATAGCTTCTGGAAGCGGAAAAGTCAGTTTTCTTCAATGGTGTAGCGACCACATTCCAGGACAGGTTCCGTGCTCAGGGGTAGTTAGCCAACCCAAATTTGTCTTCAAGGTTTGGGCTGCTCTTGTTTTGTTTTAAAGGGAGAAAGAACATGAACTTAGGTGGGTAGGGACAATCTGAGAGGATTGGGGGAGGTGAAAGGGTCTGATCAAAGCACATTGCAGGAACTGGGAAAGCTAATCAGAGGAGGCTTGGTTTTATTTTACCCTGTTCTAACAGAGTTAGAAAGGTTTTATCTAATTATATGAATCATTATTTTAGCTCTTATATGTAAGCTTTTAAAATATTTTTATTTATTCCTTGTGAATTTCTTCTCTTTGAGATCATAAATCTCTGCTATTTTGCAATCTTGGTTATCTTATTTGATTGTTTCTTTCTGGTGTGTTCTCACAATTTCTGCATATTGATACTATATTTCTGATGTTCACTGAACAAGTAGAAAGAAAAATTTGCTTATGCTTCATTTCAGCATAGTGGAAATTCAGTTATTGAACTATAACTAAAGAGAACAGTTTCTGAAAAATAAACAGTAATTTTCATCATAGTAGGCAGCTAGAATTGAGTGGGGCTTTTTTGTTTTTGTTTCATCTTTGGAATTTTCTGCTTTTTAAAAATTTGCATGTTACTGTTTTAAATTAAACATATTTTGCTCCTGAAAAAAGATATAAAAACAAAATGTGCTATTTTCTTGTGTGTGTGTGTGCGTGCGTGCGTGCGTGTGTGTGAGATGTGTGTGTGTGTGTGTGTGTGTGTATGTAGGCCAGAGGAAAACTGTAGAGTCAACTCATAGCTTTGTGTAGATTCTCAGGATTGAACTCAGGCCATCAGTCTTACGTTGCAAGTTCTTTACCTGTTAAGCCATCTTGCCAGCCCAAGAAGGCTATTTATTATATTAGATTATGGAAGATTTTTCAGGGGCTATGATTCTAAAATTTATACTTAGAATATAGTTTAGTAGGGACTGGAGAGATAGCTCAGAGATTAAGAGTATTGACTGTTCTTCCAGAGGTCCTGAGTTCAATTTCCAGCAACCACATGGTGGCTCACAGCCATCTGTAATGAGATCTGATGCCCTCTTCTGGTATGCAGGCATATATGCATAAAAAATAAATAAATCTTTAAAATATATATAGTTTAGCAATCTTTGAGTGAGCAAAAGACACTTGAATGTGGTAAAAATATATATAGTGGATATATATACATGTATATATATGTATATATTATATATGTGGTATATAGTGAAACCCTAGCTCTTTCAGTATTTTTCCATTGCCAATCATATATCCTGCTTATTACCTGTCTGCTGATAGCATAGGAGATTAAAAAATCTCAACCTCAGAATTCGTTAATAAGTCCTCCTTTTCTGGAGATTCTTCATTTTCATTTTGGCTTCATGTTGGAATGTTGTGGGTTTTGTCAATTTTGAGTTTTCAATATTTGCTAAGCTTTTATTTCTGTCACTCAAAAGTTTATTTCCATCATTTTTACTTTTTGTCCAGTTTTTTTAGAGTTCTTAAATATCTTATTTTAAGTTCATGGCATAGTGCTATATGTATATCAGGGCATTGATCAACTTTGATCAGAAAAGCTTCTTTCAGTAGGTGATGATTAACAGAGACCCACAGCTACGATTCATTTTCCTCTTGTGTTCATGCTTGTTTCGATACATTGATAGCTCACCTTCATTGTTCTACTTTTCTGTATTGTTTCATATTTTTCCGTCTACCCATCTTTAGATGGAAATCATCTGTTGGTTGTTTTTAGCATCGTGTGCTTCTGTTTGTGGGGGTTTTGTCGACCTGAACTATGGTACCCTTTCTCCCAGTGCACAGCTACTTGGTCCTCAGTTAAAAGTATCTACTTAATCCAGTGGTGGTGGGGACTCC
>CABHPH010094108.1:0-39593 GCA_902168325.1 Peromyscus nudipes | reverse complement strand
GTCCTCAGTTAAAAGTATCTACTTAATCCAGTGGTGGTGGGGACTCCAGTCCATTTCCTACAGCTACTTGCTCCTCAGGTAAAGGTGTCTACTTAATCCAGTGGTGGTGGGGACTCCAGTCCATTTCCTACAGCTACTAGTCCTCAGGTAAAGGTATCTTCTTAATCCAATGGTGGTGGGAACTCCAGTCCATTTCCTCAGGTGCTCATTCTCAGGATGATCCTCCACCTCAGCATTCTAGACCATGGGTCTCAGGGCTTCTCTAAAACTACCCTATAAAGTCTTTCCCTATGAACTGTGCTTTCTCCTGTGGTGGTGGTTTGTTTTTGTTTTGTTTTGCTTGTTTGTTTGTTTTGACAGGTTCTCACTATGTGGCCCAAGCTTCTAACTCATGAGCTTTCTGTCTGCCTACAAAGTCCTGAGTTTATAAGTATGTGTCACCACCCAGCTCTGGAGCTTTCTTTTGTCCTTTTCTATTCTTGTCAGTTTTTGTTTTTATTCTCTTCTGCTTTACACTTTTGTATTCTTCCTTTTCTCCTCCTGAACCCATTTTTATTCCCAACTAGTCCTCTCCTACTTTTATGTATCCCTCTATTAGTTAATTAGATTTCTTTGTATGAGTTATTTGCTGGAGCATGGATTAGTTAATGGTTATACCACTGAAGAAAATGACGCTCCCTTCCATATCAACCATTAATTGACAGTAGCTCCTGGGAAAGGGGTAAGGGTCCATGAGCATCTCCCCAATCCATGATGGACTGCTGAAGGGCCCCTTCCTGTGCAGATGTGTTTCATAATTGGGGCAGCCATACCAAATTTTGAAGCAGCAGTTTGTGGCACACCTCTCCATCCACCAGCTCTTACATTCTTTGCCCTTGTAGTACAGAGATACACCCTGGGTCTTGGAGAGGATTATTGAAATGTTCCTGATAGGGCTGAATGTTTAGCAGTTACTTACAGCACTTTGACTATACCTGCATCATCACCCATTGAAAAATGGCATCACTTTGGGGAGAAATCTGCAGCTAGGGAATACCCCAGGAATACACAAGATTTTCCCCAGCCAAGACTCATATCAATGGTGGAGAAGGTGCTTGAACTAGCCTTCCCCTGCACTCAGGTTGGTGTCTACCCTAATTGTCATCATAGAACCTACATCCAGTGACTGATGGAAGTAGATGCAGAGACCCATAGCCAAGCACTTGGCCAAGATCCTGGAGTTCAGTTGAAGAGAGGGAGGAAGGATCATGATGGGAAAAACCACAGAGATAGCTGACTCAAGCTTGTGGGAGCTCATGGACTCTGGACTGACAGCTGGGGAGCCTGCATGGGACCGCACTAGGCCCTCTGAATGAGGGTGACAGTTGTGTGGCTTGATGTGTTTGTTGGCCCCCTGGCAATGGGTCCAGGATTTATCCTGGGTACATGAACTGGCTTTTTAGAGCCCATTCCCTATGGTGTGATGCCTCACTCAGCCTTGATGCAGCGGGGAGGGGCTAGGTCCGGCCTTCAACTTGGTATGCCAGCCTGTGTTGACTACCCAAGGGAGGCCTTATCCTCTATGAGAAGGGGATAGGAGTGGGATGAGAGCAGGTTTAGGGGAGCAGGAGAAGGGGAGGGAGGGGGAGCAAGGGTTGGTATGTAAAAGGAAAGAAAAAAATTTTTTAATAAAAGAATTATAAAAAAAAATGACATCACTGCCCCAGGCTAAGAGTCATGCTACTCCAAGAGTGTAAATATAAATTTGTAGAAGGCAGTTTGACATGCCCCTTTAGCAAAAACAACAGTATTGGGTCCCCTTGGCCTAGTGGCCTTTGACCTCTAGCTGTACATTTTTTGACCAGATTTGGAGTCCCAAGCTGTATTCCCTCCCATGGAGCAGACTTCAAATCCAGTCAGAAGTGTTTGTTTACCCCCAAAATAGTCCTGACACTACTGCACCATGGCACATCTTACCTGCCAGGTTCAGGGTACAGCACAGCATCTTCTGGTATTGTACGCACTCGTCACCAGGAAGGATGCGTCCAGCTCAGTTCCGGCCTGATTCCTCTGTGTCCTGTAACCAGAGTGTGTGGGGTCTTCAGCAGAAGCATTAGACCTCTCGTTCTGGTGGACAACCAAAAACAATGGCAGTAGTCACATTGATTTGGGAGCTTCTGGGACTTCGACGGTCAACAGCTCACAGGGAGATATTCTGTACTTCGCACTGGGATTTTCATTTAAAAACGTGACTTCTGGGAGGAGCATATGGGGTCCCTCCTTTCCGAGCTCTTTTTCTTTATTTAAAATTTCTATATTTTTAAGAATTTTTATGTAAGTACTGTAGTCTCACCTCCCCCGTCCCCTCCAGATCCTCCCATGTCTCCTCCACTCCCTCTACTCTGTTCCCTTTCAAGTTCATGACCCCTTCTTTCATTATTACACACACACACACACACACACACAGAGTCTGCTTAGTGTTGCTCATATGTATATGAGTTTAGTGTTGACCCCTTGAGATTGGGCCTGTCAGGGGCTTCACCCCCAAAGAAGACTGATTCTCTCTCTCTCTTAGCAGCCATTGATTGCTTGTAGCTCTTGATCAAGGGTAGTGCCTTCTGAGATTTCCTCCATCTACACTGGTTTATCAACTGCTATTGGCATTGTGCTGATCCTGTTCAGGCAATTGTATTCTTGATATTTCTTAAGCTTCCCTGTCATTCTTTGGGAAGAATATCTCAAAGCAGATGCCCTTGTGCCCTGGCTCTTACATCCCCTCTGTGATGTTCATGAGCCGTAGATGTAGGAATTGCATTGTACAGATGTCAGTGGAGGTTGCATACCTCATCATCAGTTGTTCTCAGCGTTTTGACCGTGGTATATTTCTATAATGGTTTCCGTCTGCTGCAAAAAGGAGCATTGCTAAGAGGTGAGAAGTATACGTATCTGTGGGTATAAGGATAAGTATTAGAATTTAATTAGACAATATACTGGTTTAGGAAAGAGGCAGTTCTCCTCTAGGGCCCAAGTAATACAAGTCTACATGGCTTTTTCATACAAAGTTATAGTTTAGTTTTCGTTAATGCTCTTTTCTCCCCACATCTTTCTCTCAGCTGTATTTAAACCTTTTCATGTCTAGGATTTCCCCTACATGCTTTACTGTCTTCGCTCCTGTATATACATCATTACATCCGATGCCGTGGCTTCTTTCTTGCTCCCTGGCCTCTACAGACACTCCAGCTTAAACCCACAGATCTAATCATTCAAAGCTAGGATCTGCATATGTGAAAGAATATATAGTGTTTGTCTTTCTGGGCCCGTTAGCTCATTCAGTATATTTTTCAGTTCCATCCATTTTCCTGTAAATTTCTTTTTTTAATGGCTGAATATCAATGTAATCTTGTTTATTTTTAAATTCTTAAGAGAATTTTGCTAACTTACTTTCTAACTGGTAACATTCCTTTATGATTTTTATCCCTTTGCTGTTTTTTTATTAAAAATTCTCTTAAATAAATTTGACAGAGAGGTGTGTGTTTATTGATTTGCCACTTGAGTTGCTAGTTCATATTTAGCACGTCAGTGATATAGTTGGAAGAAATACAGGATGACCTCTCTGTGTAGTCCTGGCTTGAGAGTATAATTATGAAGCAAGATTAATAACCCATGTGTTTTTTTCCTTGGAAAACTTGAAATGTTTTATACTCCATAGCTGTTTGACAAGTTTGCTCAAACATATCTTAGCCAAATTAAAATTTGGATCACTCTACCAATAAGGAAATAGCAACAACGATTAATTTATTTCTGTAAATACTCTTATCAATATTAACTAACTCAGTTAATCTGAAATCACTTTTAGAGATTTCTAATCTAAATCTACAAATAGAAATTGAGAGTGCTCATCAGATGTTCTAGAGAAGTATCATTCTATCAAAAAACAAAAAACAAAAAACAAAAAAACTAATTGTCTCAGTAGTGTTGGTCACAATCTTTATTTTTACCTCTAAGCACTTAAACTATGCTGAACGGAACATTTCTTGTTATGTATTCTTTTCCTAGCTTGCGATCTTAAGAGCAATCTTCAGGATATCTTAGAAACTCACATTAACACTGATACCCTAGAGCTCTGAGGAGCACGTGACCAGCGGCTGCCGACTTTGAGGACGATGGTAGTGTAGAGGAAGGCAAGCAAGAAAAAACAGATAAAATGAGCCAGACCACACACGACATGGAAGAAGAAACTCCAGAGAAGGTGGATTCTGCCCAGCAGAAAGATGCAGACAAGTCACAGGCGGACGATGATGCGAGTGATGGAAGAGAGAAGGCTGAACCGGAAGGGAGTTCCGGGAAAGAAGATCTGATGGAAGCCTATCAGCACCAGGTAGCTGAGGAGATGGCGAAGGAGATTAAGAAGAAGATACGGAAGAAGCTGAGAGAGCAGCTGACGTACTTTCCTTCAGATACTCTACTGCATGACGACAAACTGGGCAGTGAGAAGAGAAAGAAGAAGAAGAAGAAAGTCCCGGGCCCACCCAAACCGGAACCGAGGTACGTCACATTGCCACATAGAAACACACGCTGGTATCTTCCGGTTTTGAGTGAAAAAAATTTTCATTTAATGAAGAAAGTTAGTGCTGTGTTTGGGAACATTCCCACTGAGGTGCTAATTGTGAACCATTAGGCAGTACTTGGCCATGTGCTAGGAGCTTTACAAGAATTCACTCACTGAATCTTTTCCATGGCCCTGTGAGGGACAGTCATCCCGTTTTTCTAAGAGTCTAAGTGGGGTAAGCCCCCGAACCAATAAAAGGCTGAGCCAGAACATTAACAGTCTAGCTCCAAACTGTCCGCATTTACCTGCTTACACCTGCTTTTGAAATGACGGACCTGCTAAGCATGGTGGTTCATGCATGTAATCCCAGCACATGGGCACCAAGGCAGGGGAATCTTGAGATCAAGGCCAGCCTGCATTGCATAGTGGATTTGAGGCCTACCAGAGCACCATAACCCTGTCTCAGAAAGCCCCTACACACACACACACACACACACACACACACACACACACACACACGCATTTTGGAGTTGGATATGCAATATAGATTTTGTTTCCTCATCATCCAAACAAGATTTGTTCATTGTAGAACAATTATCAAAAGTAATAACTATTGGCAATTTATATTTATATATTTTATATTTATATAATATTTTAGTCTAATTTTATGTATGATGCTTATACATATATTCCTATATATATGGTAAGTGTTTCTGAGACTATTCACATTTATAAGTTCTCTCTTTATAAGAAGGCAGTGAGATTTAGAAACATCTTCCAAATGGCATAATCCATTTCCCGCTGCAATCCTCATTTACATAAACAGCTTACATCTGGCTGGTTATGTATCAGTCTTTATGTGACCAGCCTTTGGCAGTCTAGGTAATTTGCCCTTAAGCTCTCAGCTAAAAAGAAATGCCATGATTGCAATGACCAGTGCTTCAAGGATATGTTAGTGTAAGAATTAGCTATCTGTTGGCACAAATTACCCCCAGAACATAGCACCTTACTACAGCAGGCATTTGGGGGCATTTGTTGTCTCCCAGCTGCAGAAGACCCGAGAGTGACTTACTGGGCACCTGTGGCTTTTACAGGCTCTCATAAGCTTCAGTTGGGATGCTAGCCAGGCTGATGCCTTGACAGGGAAAGATGTAACAAGCGATGCCCAGCTCTTCTTAGTAGGCCTCAGAAGAACAGGTCTGTGCATAACTGTGAGGCTATAGGTAGGTCTCAGGTCATGGCTGGCTTTCAGAAATACAAGTTCTTTGCCACGTGGATCAATGGATTGTGAACTCACCCAGGCGGCTGCTTCTTCCCCAGACCAAGGTTCCGACAGAGTAATAGCAAGACAGAAGTGAACCTTTAAAAACTAGCATCCATTTTCCCATATCCTATTGGAACTGGGTAATGAGGCCCAGCAGCTACTCCTACAGAAGGGGAGTCTCGAAAGAATTGACCATGAAGAAGCAAAGATCAGCCGGAACATTGTACAGGCTGATGTCCATAGTGTACTGTAAGTCATTACCACATTAGTGTGGAAATGGAAAGACAGTCTCACTGGAAAAGAGAGCCAGTTTATGAAGTTTAAATGCAAACTGTGCCGTACATGGTGGTGGCATACCAATGTAGCTGTCCTGTAATAGGAGTATCTTGTGACTGATAAAATAGCATAGCTTTTGGGAATAACTACTAGGAAGTATTTGTCTGATCTTTTTATTTCCCAGTGCTCTTTTTCAAAAGATAACTGAGTATGTTGGAAGTTAATTTTTCATTATTTAAAGGCATATTTTTTACTTCATAAATTATGAACAAACTCTAATAGGCCAGTTTCTGTTCCTGGCTGCTACCTCTTGATGTTTGCATGGGGTGCAAATTTTATTTTAATCAAGACTTCTGAAAAACAGAGTCATATACCAGCCTCTAGAAAACAGAAGCAATGAGCTTTTACTGGAAATCAAAAGTTGTAAGACTGAAGTTTCCTAAGAACAAACTTTGAAATTTTCTTTTGCCTTTTGAGTTATTTAGAAATGTATTCATTAATCCTTTAGTCTGCGCCAGGGTAAGGATGCTTTGAAATTCTGTATAATACAGGTCCATAATCATAAAATAGTGTTTTATTTTCCCTTTGCTTACTTGTTTTTAGACAGCATCACAATTTGCCTCTGAATTGTGGTCCTCATACCTGAGCCTGCTTAGTGCTCAGAGTATTCTGTGGAGTTTATAGTTTTGTTTAAGTTGGCTCCCAGGATTTGTAGCTCTTCATCAGGTATAAAGTATTATCTGTGATTCCTGGTTTGACAGCCATTTCATTATATAAGAAAATATCAAATTATCAAATAGTGATAGTTTTAAAAGGAAAATGATACATCATTCTTGCTTCTATTTTCCATTCACTCTGTTATACCATGAGTAATAATTATAAAATAGTACATTTTAATGGCTCCTTCTTGGGTTATACTTGCAGTACATCGGACGTCTGTGATAATGCAGTTGAAGGTGAAGAAAAGAAAGAATGTCCCCTTGAAACTATTACTTCTGGATCTCACCGTGATGAGGAAAAATGTTCAACAGAACAGAATGCAGATAACAGTGTACCAGAGAAGAAAAAGCCCAAACCCAAAAAGATCAAAAAGAAGACCAAAGCGGGTTTGTTACCCAAGTTAAATGAAAATTATGTGCCTTTGTGGGTGGCTTGACTCTCAAAACTTTGTTCTGAAAATTGAGGGATATAATTTAAAATAAGTCAAGATACACTGCGTGGTGTATCTTAGTTCATGTGGAGTCAGGTGTTCATTTGTTAGTAACTGTGGGTCTATATGATGAGTCTATAGTTCCTGACTTAATTTAACTGTTGAAAGTAAGATTAATTCTATGTAAACCTCACTGTGAGAAGAATTATAATACTGATTTTTCTTCCCTGCTTTAGTTTCAGTTGATAATGAAGAGATGAATGGTGATGGTGTCCATGAAATAACAAGCCGAGACAGCCCAATTTATCCCAAATGTTTGCTCGATGATGATCTTGTCATGGGAGTTTACATTCACCGAACTGATCGGCTTAAATCAGATTTCATGATTTCTCACCCAATGGTAAAAATTCATGTGGTTGATGAACATACCGGTCAGTATGTCAAGAAAGATGATAGGTAATTTTTTAAAAATAATTTTTTTAAAAATTATACCACCTTTAAGTTGAAACTGTCTGCAGTAGAAATCCTCTTTGCTGCCTTTTATGGTTGAACATTAATAGGCATAGAGCTGTGGGTTGGTGTTAGAGAACAGGCTTACAGTTGTAGGTGTTCCTCATCTTGATCAGTAGGCTTTACAGAAGAAATGGGGGAAACGCATCCATCTTGAGTGGACAGTCTATCAAGGTTACTAATTAGGTCATACATTTACATTGTAAATATTGTAAGTGTTCTTCTAATCTTGAGCCTCCCAATTTTCCTTTGAAGTTAATGTGTTATGTGGAGCTCAGGAGCTGCAAATGTGTCTTGAGTACATTTTTCCCTAAGGTTATTTCTAGAGAGAATACATGTTTGAAAGTCTAGGTTTAGAAAACAGTCATAAATCATTATACTGGATTTACTAATTCAAAATAAGTATTTGCTTGAAAGGATATTGGGAGGAAAGCATTAAAATTATTACAGAAAAGAACACATCCACTTAATTAGTTATGTTAATATACACAAAGAAGATAGGACAGTGCAAAAGAGTTCTTTTTACAGTTTTATTTGCATTTATTATTAATTTTATCATAAACTCATTTAAACTTCTGAAGTAGTTGCTGTATTTTAGCTCTGTACATTAAAGGTTATTCATAATTTTTATTTCCTATGTTTATAATAAATTATGTAACCCAAAGAAATAAAATGTAATGCAAGTTCATAGTAAGACACCATGACTTTTGATTTTTTAATAAAAATTATAATTTTTAGATGTTAAAGAACATTATTTTTTCTTTTGTGCCATTATAGCTATCATTTCTGCTTCTTTTATGGGGGATGTATTTTTTTGTATTCCTCAAAAAAATGTGCTGATTTGCAGTAATGGAAACTTTGTCTTTGAACAGTGAACGTCCTGTTTCATCTTACTATGAAAAAGACAATGTGGACTATATTCTTCCTATCATGACTCAACCATATGACTTTAAAAAGTTAAAATCAAGACTTCCAGAGTGGGAAGAACAAATTATATTTAACGAAAATTTTCCCTATTTGCTTCGAGATTTTGATGATTGTCCAAAAGTCATCCTGTTCTTTGAGGTATGAATTAAAGAAAGAAAATTAAATTTCAGTAAATATTTAATCATACAAATGTAAGTTATTGATTTTAATAGTTTTACGATGTGATAATGTAAGAATTTAATACCTGGAATTTATTGTTGCAGTCTGCTGTGTGAGTGCCAGTGAGAAGTCTGTTTAGAAATAGAAATAGAAATGGCATCTTTGCCAACCTCTTCCCAGTGCTAGGAGTTAAGTCATTTGGTCTGTGCTAGAATGTCATTTAATCTTTACATCAGCCCAATGATTATGAACTAAAGTCACAAATGTGTCCATCTGACTGTAATTCTCCATTGTGAATCCATCTCACAACAGCAAAGTCATTATATCAGGCTACCTAATTATAAGCATATAACCTGGAAAAGGACAAGCATATACAGATCAGTTAGCAAATACAATGTAACGCTTAATAGAAATGCAAAGAACTTCTTAGATATGAAGTGGAAGGGCAGAGCAATCAGAAAGCTCTGTGGAATAGGCAGACTTCAAGCCGACTTGTTCTAATTTTGTTCTTAACTGAGAAAGGTACAGGAAAGTACAACGACTTTCCTACAGTTTTTCCAGCTGTCTGTATAGGTAATTTGTTTCTTACGATCACACAAAAGTATCACATTACTTTTTTCTAGCTTGTGTTCTCTTCCCATAAAGAAAGAGAAGTAGAGAGAGCTTCTTCTTCAATATAACCAAGCTGGAGAATTTTAAGATGGGAACAGCAAGAAGCTTGGAATGACCCAAGCTAATGATTCATTTTACAGAGTTGTTTTTGATGCCTCTGTGACTCTGTTATGTGTAATTTATATAAAGCTATGCATTCTAAAAGGATACAATGTATCTCAAGAAACTTTCATAAAATGTTACCATTTGCTATTTATTGCTGTGTTTTTTTATAAAACTAAAATATATACAGATCAGTTAGGTAGCCAAAATGACATTCATGATTATATATTGACATAAAAATAGATATCCATTTAATTCTGTGTGAAAATTGTTTACAAAATAGCATGTATTGCATTTGTAGTTCCATGCATACATGTACTTAAGAATGCACAAAAAAAGTTACATTTGCATAAAACAAATGTTGGGGGTGAGGGGATGAGTCAGTGTGTAAAATGCTGTTGTACAAGCATGAATACCTCAGTTTAGCTCCCAGGATCCACTCAAAAGTAAAGCACGGTGGTATGTATCTTTAGTCACAGCAGTGGAGGGCAGAGAGACAGGGGCATTCCCAAACAGTCTTCTAGAAAGATCTGTTATCCCAACTGAGCTTTTGTTTTTTTAATCAGATTTATTAAGTTCAAAGTGATATCCTCAAACAAGTAAGTACCTGGAATACTGCCTATGGCAGATTGCCTACATGTCCTTGATCTTTAATATTCAGGCAGAATGGAGATAGGGAAGAAACCTTGAGAGGCATAATAATAGCATATCCAAATGGAAATGCCTAACTTCAGGAACCTAGCTAAATCAGGATTTGGAAATAGGATCCGAAATTTTTAAAATAAACATTAAATTAAAAAAGAAAACACCCCCATCTTCTGATACCTAGGAAATGATGAAAGCTTGAGAATTTTATGCTATGTTTATTTGTGTCTA
Organism: Peromyscus nudipes; assembly: GCA_902168325.1. Classification (NCBI taxonomy): domain Eukaryota; kingdom Metazoa; phylum Chordata; class Mammalia; order Rodentia; family Cricetidae; genus Peromyscus; species Peromyscus nudipes. The sequence goes on along the minus strand of CABHPH010094108.1, from coordinate 29,189 downwards.
GAATATATTTGAGGTAATTTTAAAAAGACACAACCATGTATATTTATGAGTTAAAAATGTGACATTTCAGTATTTTATACAATATGTAGGAATCAAAACTGGATTAACTGGTACAGTTATTATATCTGAGGTAGTTAATGCTTTGAAATAAATCCTAATAAAAGGATTTATTAATATCAAAAATGAACCCTCAGTAATTGAGTAAGTTAACTTGAAAGTAAGTAAATGAGAAATATTTTTTATTCCTTATAAGGTAGATATTTTAAATATCTAGATGATATTGTGTCAATAGAGAATATTAAACTTAGACAATCTAGTATTCTGTGAAATAATTTTAAAAATATATTTACAGATTCTTGACTTTTTAAGCATGGATGAAATTAAAAATAACACTGAAGTTAAAAACCAAGAATGTGGCTTTCGGAAAATTGCCTGGGCATTTCTTAAGGTATGTTTTCATATGTTTTTAAATATATTTAAAATAATCTCTTCCAAATTTGATTGGTTGTTTTTCACTAAGTCATTTTGGTCTCAAAGAGTTGTTAACTCAAGTCTTAGAAAGGCTTGAGTTAAGAGTCTGAAATAGGGTTGGAGAAATGGTTCAGCAGTTAAGAGCACTGGCTGCTTTTTCAGAGGATCTGGGTTCAATTCCCAACACCTCCATGACAGCTCACAACTGTTTGTAACTTCTGTTCCAGAGGATCCAGCACTCTCACACAGACATGCATGCAGGTCAAACACCAATGTTTATAAAATAAAACTTTTTAAAAAAAAGTGGAACATGGTGGCACACACCTTTAATCCCAGCACTTGGGAGGCAAAGGCAGACAGATCTCTGTGAGTTTGAGGGCAGTATGGTCTACAGAGTGAGTTCTAGGACAGCCAGGGCTACAGAGAGAAACCCTGCCTCAAAAAACCAAAAAGAATCTGAAGTATTTATTGATTACCCAGTGTGTACCATTTATATTTCTTGACCCTAAGGATATTATACTCAAAGATGCATACGTTCCTGCCATCTTGTGTTCAGTTTATGTATATGAGCCATAAACTACAATTAGAGCACAATAGATGTCACAACATTTTATTTTTTACTTTTAAATATCATATGGATTTTAACTCATCCATATTGAACCATTGTTAGAAGAAATGAATTCTTGAGTCTATTCCTGACCCCATAAAGGGTAATGGAGTCTTTGTGTTTCCCATTTGTAAGACTGTGTGTCTTTTCCTTCATTGTACTGTAAGCTTCACAAAGCTACCAGTATTTTCTGTTGGATTAATTCTTTGAGCAATTTTAGTTTTTATTTTGTATATGCTACATATGTTATTATATAGATATATATGTTTGTATTAATTTTATTACATAATTCCCTTGGATTTTCTCAAGCTCACTACCTCCCAGCACATACAGGCATGCAAAAGGGGTAAATATCTACTGAATGATTTACTAAAAAGAGTGGAAAGTGATTGAGATAAACTTAAACGTTGAGAAAATGGCATGAAACAAGTTAGAATGTAAATGCTTCACTACTTGTGCTGTTGAATTCAGGAACATTCAACTTTTGTAATGTTGTAATCCATTAAACTGTATGTTACTTTTCAGTTTTACTTTTGGTCTCGAGTACTTTCAATTCTTCTAGAATGTTTTTGTGACTATTTTGAGCCATATAAAAATGAAGCCTTTGTGTTAGAGCTCTACATTATACAATTCATAATCATAATGACATGCTCATTATGGAGTTCTTAGCACGAGCTGTTTACTTGGCTAAGCAACATGCTAGTATAAACTATACTGTCTAGAGAATAGTAAAAGAATTTTTAAAAGTGTGATCTGGGAGCTGGGGAACTCCTTAAAGTCATTGACTGCTTTGGGAGATAATCAAAGACCTCTGCAGAGTGTGGAGAACTAATACTTAAAGCCTGAATGTTTTTACTCAGCTTGAAACTGTTCTTTCCCCCCGGCACAGCATCAGTCCCTACTTGTGTACTCATGGCCTCTCCATCCTTTCCCAAAACTGTAGGGAAGTACACTGCACTCTGCCCTGTGTGCTTCCTTGTTGATGCATCTTGAAGATGCCACAGTCCAGATTGTACCTCTGCTGCTAAAACTTCTCCAACCCAACACTGATGTTTTCTGTCTGCCAGCTGATAGATAACACTCTTCATTTGTTATTTTGTCAAACGTATATGCACTTAATGCATTATTCCCTTGAAATCCCTGCTGCATCTGCCTTCCTGGCAACCTCCTTGGGTGCTTGTTTATCCTGTTCCTTCAGTTTTGGTCCCCGCCTCTTTACTGTAATCCAATCCACAGTTTCTTCTGTAATTCACTCTTCTTAAACCCACTTTTGTTCTTCGTATTTGTGAATACAATTACTCACTGGACATTTCAGCTTAGAACATCCTGCCAAATCTCTTACCTCTCCTCCTGTCTCTTAGTTTTCTTCAGATTATCTGCCCAGGCTCATGAGTTTATAACCATAAGTAACACGTAGCAGGTTTGTCTCATATTAATTGAGATGAAATATGATTAAAAATTCACTTCCATAGTCTCACCAGTCACACTGAAGGACTTCACAGTCTCATGTGACAGCACAAATGTAGGGCGTCCCCATCATCATAGGTCCTTGGGGCAGTTCTACACTGAGTCTTCCTTGGCTCTTCTTCCTTTCGTTGAAGTTGCATTGGCAGTAGCAGTTACTAAGTGCCCCACACTCAGTGCCTGGACTTTTGGGTCTAGTCACCTGCAGACTCCATCAACTGCCACCGAAACACCAACTTTCTACTCCAAGTCACAAATTCACAACAAACACCATGCTAACAAGGACATTTCCTAGTTAGTCATTGTGTAGGAAAAGAAAGCTTAATTTAAACTGCTGAGATTTTAAGGTTTTTCCTAAGGCTTTCCATTTATCTGCTTATCTTGTTTTGTTTAATTGGCTTTCTAAATAGCCCTTTCAAAGAAGGTGGACTAAAATACTGAAAAATACAGTGGATGGTTTGAATTAACATATCTTAAAATGATTTTGTGTATACCATTTTATTCACTGAAAGTATTGATGTAGTTCTGTAGTTCTAGACACTAGGGGGCTGAGGCAGGAGGTTCACAAGCTCAAAACCTGCTTGAGTTCCAGATTTCAAGACCAGCCTGGCTAGTTTATTTTCAAAATGGAAAGGGAAAGGATGGGTAGGGCATATCTTACTAGTAGAGTGCTTGCGGGGCACACGCAAGGCCTCAGTAGGCTTCATCTTCAACAGTGCTAGAGAAAAAATACTGACAGGAAGCAGAAAGCGTTTGTGTTGAGTAATGTGATCACAGTTGTTTCAGTCACGTGTTTACTGATGACTTTTCCTGTAAAGTGACATCTGCTTCAGTGATGTAAATGCTTTAGTACAACTGTAGTACATCTGCCTAGTTGTACAACTGAAAAGAACGCTATTAGGAAATGTCTTCAAAGTCATTCTTCAAAGTGACCTGAAAGTGCCTCCTGCTAGCTTGATCTTTTTCTTTATAAATCTAAAGAATTCCAGTCTGCTTTAGTCTTTTAAAACCGAGCTTCTGACTCTGACTTTGTGATTGCTTTATTGGATGTATGTGTTCTCAGGAAAGATAACATTTTACACAAATTCTTATTTTAAGCTCCTGGGAGCCAATGGAAACGCAAACATCAATTCAAAACTTCGTCTTCAGCTCTACTACCCACCTACTAAGCCTCGATCCCAGTCAAATGTTGTTGAGGTTTTTGAATGGTGGTCCAAGTGTCCAAGAAATCGTTATCCATCAACATTGTACGTAACCGTACGGGGACTGAAAGTTCCAGACTGTGTAAGTTAATAGTATATATAAATGTATCTCTTCTATTATTAAAATTAAGGTTGACCTAAGGTATTTTCCATATTTAAAATCTAAGCTCTCAGAATTATTTTAACAGATTTTTGTAACAGAAAGATGCCTGCAAAGACTATACGTTAAGTCTATAACAATTGAATGAAGATTAGGTGAACTTTAAGTTTTAAGAAGTAGACTTCACTGTTAAAACTGGTTTAGCATAATTTTATATTTTGTAGTTAAAAATAAACGGATGAAAAGTTGGTACTGGGAAACATTTTCTTCTAAAGGGTAGTAAATAAACTGTTTTAGGCTTTGCAGCCAGGCGTCACAACTGCTCAGCTTTGCAGTGTGACAGTAGCTATAGCGACACGTAGACCGTAAAGAACACCTTAGTGTGTCCCAGTGCGTCTTTATCTACATTAACCAGTGCGTCTTTATCTACATTAACCAGTGCGTCTTTATCTACATTAACCAGTGCGTCTTTATCCACATTGACCAGTGCGTCTTTATCTACATTAACCAGTGCGTCTTTATCTACATTAACCAGTGCGTCTTTATCCACATTGACCAGTGCGTCTTTATCCACATTAACCAGTAGTGAGCCAAAGCAGACATGGCCTCTACTTGCAGATCTTTATTTGCATATTTTACACTAGAGACATTCAAATAACCAGCAATTAACATTTCTACTGCTATTGTCTACAGATGAACATTATTAATGTTCTCATTCTAAATGATCCTAAGATTGAAAAGCTTATGCTATTGTCTTTTTTAATATTAATCTTTCAGGTGAGTTGTATGTTCTATAGCTGATTTTATATTCTCTGAGCACAGAATTGACTTGCATTGGTCTAAATAAAATCCATCAGAGGGTAGATTTTTTTTTTCAATTTCAGATTTTTTTTATGATATCAGTTTTGTGATTGTTTTTAAGCCAGCAATATCATGTTATATCAGAGGCATGCCATTAGGTGGGTGTTTATGAAGAAGCAGACACAAGGGGACAGGGCTATAAAAAGATGTTTTATGCATCTAGATGTGGTACAAGCCTGTAATCCCAGCACATAGGGGGCGGAATATGGAATGCAAAGCCCACTTCAAATACATAGCATGTTTGAGGTAGCCTGAGCTACATGAGACCCTGTCTGAAAGACTAAAAAAAATACTGTAATAAGAATAATGAAGTAAAGTCATTTTTACTATTGGACTGTACTAATTTTTATACAGACTTTCAAAGCTTTGTGATTATAGGAGAATAATTCAAATAGCTTTTATTTTACTTAGAGTAATATACAACTGAAAAAAAATTTTTCTGGCTTGTGTTTCAAAAAGGGTTCCATACCATTTGTCTCAGTATTTTAATTTTATGAAGTCTTGTTTGTTTGTTTTTATTCAAGACATGGTTTCACTGTGTAGCTCTGGCTGTCCTAGAACTCACTTTGTAGACCAGGATGACCTCAAACTCACAGAGATCCACCTGCCTCTGCCTCTCAAATGCTGGGATTAAAGGTGCGCACCACCACACTGGGCTCTGTCTCAGTACTTTAAAAGCAATATATGTTAAGAATAAGAAACAACTTGTTGACAGTCTTCATGACCTCCACAGGATCCTCCATGGAGGAAGGAGTGAACCGATTCCTACAGCTTGACCTCCCCAAGGGCACCATAGCTTGTGTGTGTTTGTGCACGTTTAACATGTGACCATGATGTCCATTTTCTCATTTTCCATCCATGTTTAGATAAAGCCATCTTATCGCTCTATGATGGCTCTTCAGGAGGAAAAAGGTACACCAGTGTATTGTGAGCGGCACCGTGAGACAAGTTCAGTGGACACAGAACCTGGACTGGAGGATTCAAAGGAAGTGGTGAAGTGGAAACGTCTGCCTGGTCAGGTGACCGCTTGAAGATGCTTGCATTTGTTAATTTCCCACTGCTGTGACAGAAGGGTTGAGAAGAGCAGCTGAAGGAAGGAAAGGTGTACTTGGCTCAGACTTCCTTCAGCCATTGGGCTTGGCTTGACCGTCGGATGATCTTTACTAGCTATGTGTAGTTAAGATTTACTGTCAGCCGATAATAACTGTTCATGAAGCTGCTGTGATGGGTCTATCTAAGGACATTTGTAGTGAGGTACAGCGTTCATGAGAGACAGGAAGGACCCAGTGTGTACTGACTTCATCCTCTTGAGTAACTCAGGAACCAGGCCTTCTCATCTTTACACTCAAAGGAAGTGCTTTACAGCTTGGTGTATTGGAATTGGCTGGCAGCACTGCTTTTTATGCCTGGTGCCACTATTAGTGAACATAATGATCACTTGAACACAAGCCCTGCAATATCATGATAGTCAGTCTGACAGCTAGTCAACCGCTGAGTCCTAATGGCCAGTAAAATATATAACTCTGATATAATGAGCAAAGAGATAATTCATATCCAGGGTAGGGTGTGGGATGGCAGAATTGCAACACACTGTTTTGAATGGGACACATTTAAATTTATAAATCACTTGTTTCTGGAGTTCCCCACATAATATTTTCAGAGCACAGTGACCACAAATAACTAAAGGTTCAGAAAGCAGAACCACAAGTAAGTCAGAGACAGTGACAGTGGAGGGGTATTCTAGGAGAGGCAGACCAAGAATGGCCATCCATAAATCCTGAAATTAAACCAGAACATCTGTGGCATTTGTAGTTTTCAGATGTTTCTGACCTTAGGAAAGGTGACTGCTGTCATGGAATAAGGTAAAAAACATTCTTTCTGTGTCTATATAAAAGCAGTAATTTAGCAATGATAGTGGTGGTGCATTAGATACTTATTTTTTCTTTGTGTTTTAGATTAATTAAGTGCTAATTAGACATAAATTAATTTTATGGAAAACCAATTCTGTACTCAAAAATTTATATTCTATATTTTTTCATCATTTTATGTACACGTGTTTCTTTTCCTATGTGTTTTAGTAAAAGAACTTTAGGGGGAAAGTATGGTAATGGAAATTATCAGGTCATTTTATTTTAATATTTTCTAATTTATAGAGTTTTAATATATTCTTTTTAGGCTTGTCGTATCCCAAACAAGCACCTCTTCTCACTAAATGCTGGAGAACGAGGGTGTTTCTGTCTTGATTTCTCCCACAATGGAAGGATATTGGCAACAGCCTGTGCCAGCCGGGATGGATATCCGATCATACGTGAGAACAATGCTACCTATTTAACCTGATTGTATTGTGTGTGGTCGATACTGGCTTTTTAGATTAACTGAAAATCTTAATTTAGGAAATCCCTAATAAATTAATCAGATTTCTTCAAATAAAAGGACAGTTATTGTATAATATCTATTCAGAATGAGACTGATCGAATGAAAGATGTTATTTTTTAACACACAGGTGGATTTTTGTAAACATTACCTATTTTAAATATACACATTTAGTACAAGAAGGAATAATAAATCTCATGGGAAACTTTCAGTCCATTGTGATTTTGGGTGATAGTTGTAATGACCTGAATCACGAAAACGCAGCCATTTGTCGTGTGCTGGAATTGGAATAGGTCACCCTGCAGTACCTCACAGAAAGCTCCCGCTGTGATAGGAAGTCAGCAGAAAGGCCATGACGGTTTTTCTGTAGCTTTGGGAGATTTGAAAAGCAGGACTATGCTCTTCTGGATTAGTAATTTGTTTTATCTCAGTAATGACGTTAACTCTCCTTGACTAGAAGAAGCCAGCTCTTCATGGGCAACTGTCCTGATTAGTAGGCCACATTGGACTTAACCTAGCTTCACACAGTTCGTGGTATTCATGAGATACATGTTCCAACATATTAATAGTCATTATTCTCTTTTGCGTAATGAAAGGATTACTCATGATTTGTATGCTTTAGATTTTTCTGTTAAATGTTATTCTGTGCTTAAATAATTATAGATTTATCTATTTATTATTTAAATCTCAAAAACTAAGAATCACTGTCTCTGTCTTTGCACTGTTTGATTATAGTATGTCTGACTGAGAATTCACGCAGCTTACTCACTGCGGATTAATGTCTTTCGTACAGTTTGGAAGTATTCATTCATTATTCCTCCCTTTCTCTTTCTTCTCCAGGACTGCACCTGTCTTTGTAGACTTAGTGTTAGCCGTTGCATCTCCGACACTTACTCACTCTTCTTCCTCCTCCTTCTGTCCTTAAACTGGACAGGCTCAGTTGACCTGTCATCCAGTTAGTGACTCCTCTGTCAGCTGAGGTCTGGTGTTGAGCCGTTCTTGTCATTCTTTATTTCAGTGACCTAGCTTTCCAGCTCTAACGCTTCTGTTGCTTTCCTGCTTGGCATTTCTGTTTATTCACTGATGCTTTCTCTTTTGGTGAGGAGTCATTCTTATCTTTAATCCTTTAGGTTTTCTTTAAGTCTTTGACCATACTTGATAGTGATAGGCTTAAAGTTCTTGCTAAGAAAGATCGGATCTGGGCTTCTTCAGTTTTGGTGCGGACAGTGTCTGCTAACTGTGTTTTCTTCCTGTGTGCAGCTATACTTTCCTGTGTGTTTGCCTTTTGCTGTGTCGTAACTTTATGTTGCAAACTGGGTATTTGAATAATGTAGTGCAGTATAGCTCTGTTTCCGTTAATCTCCCATCAGCCACCTAAGATTTGTTATTGCCTCTGCTTGTGCAGTGAGGGAGTCTCCTAGATGAATTCTGCAAATAGTTTATTCTCTGCTGTGTCATCAACCCTTTGCAGACTGTACCCAGTCAGCTAGTTGGCGCTGATACTTGGCATGGGTCTGAGCTGCTCTTTGCCAGGGAGCACTATTCTGGGATATTCTTCCAGTGCTTCAGCACACAATTGAGAAGGCCCTGAGCCTTACTTCCTGTTTGTGCTGAGCTGCTTCAGGTCACCCACATAAGATAAAGCCTCCCAGGTTTTTCTGGGTTATGCACATAGCCTTTACATCCATGTGTGAGGAACCTAGATTCTCAGCAATATTGTGAAGCTGTCCATAGTTCTCCAGAGCCATCCCATTCCAGCTTCTGCTTGTTTTGAGATTTTGTGTTCTTTGGTGAGCTGCTGCTTACCCCCAGCTGGTAGCCCTCGTAAACAGCCATGGCACTAATGGGACCACGGATGGTTTCAACTTGCACACTAGAGTCAGATGTTTATAGGAAGCCTGTACAGAGCCATGTTAAATAAGCCTTGGATCCTATTTTGGATATGACAGGTCATCAAATAGAAAGAAGGCTTTGGAATTGGAGTTTTTAGGGCGCTTCAGACCTCTTCTGCATCAATGAGTGGCTTCTAGGCTTCTGATGTTCATTGTTTTTAAGGTTGCTTTAGTGTAAAGGAAAGAGGAACTAGATAGTTGAGACAACACAAAGCTCAATGTTCTTACTGAGGTTCAACCGTTTTCTCAGATAAGTGCTCCTCCAGCGCTCCCAAGCCTTGCAGGGTTAATTCTGAGTCCTGTAACACCTTTTGAGAACTCTTGCCAGTCTTCTTCCTTTTACAGATTTCCCAAAGTCCTGATCTTGCTCCCTTGGTTCTGAACTGGTTGGTAGTCTGAAGAGTGGTTGATTTCACCACTAGGTGGCAGTAGAGGCTTGGACACTGTTCTGTATTAAGTGCTCAGTTTCGATTTCTTGAGTATCAGCCCTAATAATAAATGCCTTGCTTTGTCTGTTCACCTCATTTGCTGCTAATTCCATTATTCTCTCTATTATTTTACTATTAGAATTTCTTTCTGACAATGCAGTAGTTTACATTTCTCATTACATCCAAAAATTTTTGGAATTTCAGTGATTTTTGAGAAAAGTAATACCTTATTCATGAAACCCTAAGTTGTAAAGTATTTAAAGTGAATTGTAACGTAATTGTTATTTACTTTTTACTAATACATTGATTATCAAAAGTTCTTTGGGGATTCTAGCAATATGAGTAATTGATAGCATATTAAAGAATATTGTCAAAATTTAACTTACATAAAATTTCTTGTAAACTCTTGGGATTAAAGCAATTGTCAAAATTTAGCATATATAAAATTTTATATAAACTCTTGGGATCATATGAAAACAGTTCTTGAGTATATTTTGAAATTGTGTTAATATTACAAATATTTTTGACTTTAATTTTACAGATAGTGCTTAACTTTTTCTAAATTATCTTAAATTGTGTATTTATATTTTTGTTGAATTAAAGATCTCCTAGACATTTAACTTCTAAATATTTTTATTAGTCTATGAAATTCCTTCTGGACGTTTCATGAGAGAACTGTGTGGCCATCTCAATATCATTTATGATCTGGACTGGTCGAAAGATGATCGCTTTCTCGTCACTTCGTCATCCGATGGCACGGCCAGGTTAGTAAACATGACAGAAGCACTTACTGTGTGTGGTGTTTGCCATCCGGGAGAGCTAAGAGAATGTCAAGAGACGGCTGTGCCTCTGAGCACCATAGCTGAGCCTCATGCACACTGACCGATTAAACAGCAGGAAAACTGACAGCAGTTCTCTTGACTATCTTTTATTCGTGTAATGTATGTCATGTCTGGCCCTTGCTGTTTTTAAATGATTATATGTAAGCTGCTAATTAATATCTTACAAGAAGTGTTTGAGATTTGTCCTATCCTGTAACTGAGGATTCTATCTTCAGTGTAGGGTTGGAGTAGGGGCTTGGATCCATTGGTGTTCAGTAGGTAGGCATAAACCAAGTAAATGACTCAGTTAAGTACCTTACAGCTTTATAGGTTGTTAAATATTTGCATTTCCATGAAGTCAGTCTTAAGTTATCCCGTTTCAGTTTAATATGTATCTCAATACAATGTTTTATCTGTTGTCTGGTTCTTTAAATTCTTTGTGCAGCCTTACTTGTAGCCCCAGCTGACCTCAAATGGGCAGTCTTTCTTTCTCAGCCTCCTACGTGCAGGGATTACAGGCGTGGCTATCATGCCCAACGCAATAAAAGATTTTAAAAGCTAATTTTTAAACTTTATTTACATCTTATAGCTGCTTGTTTAACCTTGTATATTCATGATCTAAAAATACAAGGTTTCCAAGATTCTTTATCTGTGTAATTTAGATTAGGTAGACACACGTTCTCCACAGCCTGGGGAACTGTTACTGCAATCATTTTGAGACCCACGCTAACTTTATTCTCATCTACTTTCTCTGCCTCCTGTTCTTGCTTAATAAGCCATGTGATTTCTAGTGCCCAGGCTCCTTCTCCTGCTGACCTTAATCTCCTTCCCTTTCTATGTAAAATGACTGTTGATCAGTGTGTCAGCATTGTTTAGTTTATATTTAAGGAAGAAGAGTGGTAACTAATGACAATTTACCTCCCTCTATTAATCCGGGGAACTAACTACTCCCTTAACTATACTGAAGGTATTGGCTGGCTTCCTCCTTTAGCACAGCCATTCTCTCTGAAGGTAGGTAATAATAGTAGAGAGGAGGTCTAGGTTTGCTGAGACGTGACAAAGGGTTTGAGTTGTAAGTCGCCTGAGCTCTCATCCCTGCTGAGTCATCATTCAGGCTTTCGGTTCCTTTTTCTCATCCCCTGGCAGCAGGTCCAGACGTCAGATGCATCAGTTTCCCTGTCTTCCATCTTTCACTTGCCGACTTCAGTTTTTGAGAACATTTCGCTATATATGTGGATTGTCTCCATAATGTCTAGAAATGGACCCATCTCTCTTAATGAAGCAGTATGGGTGTGGACTCCTTAATCAATTAAGATCCAACCCAGAGTGCTGGTGCAGTAGTTCATCAGGTAGACGCCTAGGCTGAAAACCCAAGATATGTGGAACTCATACAGTGGAAGGACACAGCCAACACATGCAGATTGTCCCCTTCCCTCTACATGTGTGCAGTGGCACATGCGTAGCCGCCCCCCCCACATACACACACATGCACACACAATGTAATTTTAAAACTTTTCAACCGACTAAGATTTCACCATGGGCATCTATATATAAGAGATCCTTCATTATGTTTTCCTCTAAGAAGCTTTAAAATTGGCATGAGTTTGAACTCTGTAGATCATAAAGAGTTTTGTGAAAGCGGAGTGAAGAGAAAAGCCTTCTAGCCAGGACTAAACTGGCAAAGGGCCTTTGAAAGAGGTAGGAGAGTGTCACTAATGAAGTCACGAAGGAAGTTAGCGGGTCGGGAATGCTCACCCAGAAAGATGTGGATTTGCTGCCTCTGACTCCTGTGCTGTTTTCCTGCACTCACGTTCAGTGTTTTCACTGGTTCTTCCCAGGTGACTGTTTGGACCTGCTCACTCCTTGCCATGTGGCTGTAGCTTATTTTCTCCTGTACTTGCTTCCAGAATAATCTGTTTTTCTCAAGTCAGCAGCTTCTAATACAAACAGAAAGACAAAACCGCGTGTGATAGCTCTGCACTAGGCCCGTGTCCCCAGTCACGTACCATTTCACACACGTGTGACAGCTCTGCACTAGACTCCTGTGTCCCCAGTTATGTACCATTTCACACATATGTGACAGCTCTGCACTAGACTCCTGTGTCCTCAGTCACGTACCATTTCACACATACTGTTTTAAGTTTATTTTTTAGTATGTGCTTTTTCTTTCCTGTCTAAAGATATTTTTTGCATTTTAATCTAATCTTTAATAATTTATATCTCCTTGTTCTTTATGAATCATTAATACATTTACATAATACATCTTACAAACCATTAATATATTTCTTTTGATATTGGAGTCTACCCTGACATAAAAAATGAACAAAGTTCAATTTTTTTCACAAAAAAGCTTCATTAAAAAAATATATACATATATATATAGTATTGAGTTATTTTGAATGTCTTCATTTCATTCTGCTAGGTATAGTATGTCAAATAATAACACTAAGGTTTATTAGCAATCAGCTGAGGATTTTACCTTTTAGCTGTCATAATATTCCTTTCAAATTAGCTGTTTTGTTATTTTTGTGTCAATTCTATCTCATGTAACACATGTTCATTGAAATTTGCTCTTTTCAAAAACCGCTTTGGCAATGACGTGTGTGCTTTATTTTTACTTGAGAACATTCTTTCATCCCTTCACTATTAGTTTGTTCTTTTAGTAATTAGCATATATTTTAATCAGCTGCTGAGAAAACTCAAAATGTCTCTATAGAATAGCTGACTGTATTTTTTTCTTTTATTTGTAATTTTGTGCATATGTCTTAGGCAGCAATTTAAAAATCAACTGTAAATCCTAATGCAAATATATTCTTTTTATTCCAATAACTTAATCCATCATATAAAATACCCAGTGACTCGAACTCATAGAGCTACTCTACATTACTAGATTTCACCTGTTTTACACACGCACACACACATTTGGAAAAGAAATGGAGTGGTAAGCATAAGGGTAGTGCTTACTGGATGAGAGCTTGTTCTCTGTCAAAATACCATAACTGTTTCAATCAAATGGAGTAGGGCATGGACCAGTTGGTAAATTGCTTACATACAAGCACAAGGACCTGAGTTCACATCCCCAGGACCCGTACACCAAAGCCAGGCACAGCAGCACACATCTGTGAAAACAGAAGACAGAAGGACCCCTGGAGTCTTCTGGACAGCCTGCCTAGCTAATCAGTGAGCATCCGTCTCAAAAAGTAGAGTTGAGAAGTGATTGAAGAAGACATCTCTGTCAGGCTGTGGACCAACTGTGTCACACGGGCACACACACATATACATTGAAAAATAAATCACTAATTATGATGTTTAAGATCTATATGTATATTATTTAGACTTTGAAATACAAATTTAAAAGTTACTGGGCTCACTAATTCTCTTGGCCTCCACTAGGAGTCATTTTCAGAAGCAGTACGTACATACAACCTAATGGAGAAATCATTAAAAGTTTCTTCCTATATATTTATGTATGCATTTATTTAATTATTATGTGTTTGAGTGCTTTGCCTGAGTGTGTATGTACACCACATGCAGCAGGCCAGGTACCTGTAGAGGTCAGAAGAGTGTCTTAGATCCCTGGGAACTGGAATTGCAGATGGTTATGAGCCACCATGTAGGCTCCAAGAACCTAACTTGGGACTTGGGTCTTCTGTAAGAGCAACCAGTACTCTTTTTTTTTTTTTTTTTTGGTTTTTCGAGACAGGGTTTCTCTGTGTAGCTTTGCACCTTTCCTGGAACTCACTTTGTAGCCCAGGCTGGCCTTGAACTCACAGAGATCCGCCTGCCTCTGCCTCTCAAGTGCTATGATTAAAGGCGTGCGCCACCACTGCCCGGCTACATCCAGTACCCTTAACCTCTGAGCTATCTCTTCAGTCCTCTTCCCTACCTTATAATGCATATTGTGTTAAACATTGTTTTACCAGCTGTTCAGTGTATATTTACACAATGTCAAAACTAGTTCTAAAAGCAGATTATGTCCAAGTGCAAATACGTTTTTAATTTTCTAATATAAGTTATAGTTATAGATAAAATATATTTTATGAGAAATGGCTTTGTAAAAAAAGTGAGATAATCCAATATGTGATCATTATCATATTTCTGTTATATTAATTTACATTAGTTTACCATTGTTTGGCATTTGCTTACCTAAGTTTTATTGGCGATATTCTTCTAAAGACAGTTAAAGAAAGCTTTGAATTTGATAAACAGTCTGTTACTGTTTATCCTTCTCCAGGGTTTGGAAGAATGAAATAAACAGTACAAGTACATTCCGAGTCTTACCTCATCCTTCTTTCGTCTACACGGCCAAGTTCCATCCAGCTTCACGAGAGCTGGTGGCCACAGGATGCTACGATTCTATGATAAGGATCTGGAAAATTGATATGAGAGAAAATGCTCCCCTATTAGTCCGCCAGCTTGATGTTCACAAGAGTTTTGTCAACTCTATCTGTTTTGATGATGAAGGTTTGTCACAGAATGTGCTCTAAGTCACCAATAGTTACTTGAAGAGATTATTTTCTTTCACTAGTAATTGATGCTTGAGAGAGACTTGTGTTAACATTTGTGAGTATTTACAGTTATGTTTAGTTTTAAGTAACAGGATAGGCATTGAAGGTATTCTGTTTATAACTTTAAACTTACTAAGTTCCTAATATTTGTATTCAGTTATCTTTCTAAAAACCCTTCATGTACTACATTTCATAAATATATTTATTTGTGTTGGTGATTATTATTTTTAGTAATTACCTTTTAGAACCTTTTAAGTTGTGTGGTACAAAATAAAAGAGATAGGAGAAATCCCAAAAGAATGTTGTAAACATGCTGAATATATCAACAGGATTTTTTTAAAGAATGGAATTTACAAATAATTGAAAGTTCTCAGCATTTGAATAATATAAATGACATTTTAAAAATACAACATATAGATTTTTATTGAATTTATTGGAAAGAATAAAGAAATCCATCATCCCTTCAATTGTCATTTTTATATTATTTTAGAGATTATAATTATCTAAAACAATATTCAGAGAAAAATAATAATACTGCAGTATACTCAGTTCAACTTTAGAGAGTCTAATAATTAAGGACAATTTTTATTTTTGCTTACATTCTAATACATAGCAGTATTCACCAGTTCAAGCTATTTTTAAAGTATTAAATTCACAGTGCTAAACAGCCATATTTGTTAGCAGTGATGGTAATGCATGACCATGATGTTGAACCTGTCTTCTGAGTCCCATTCAGTCTTTAAGGACTGATGTTAACACTTGTTTTTATGATTTTATTAATTCTCTGATCATTTTAAATTTAATGGTCACTAGAATTGTGTTAACAGTGTATATTAGAACAAGTATTTTTCTAGGAATATAAAAGATTACATAGGCTAATAATGATAAATATGAATACACATTGGGCAATTCAAATAATTTAGAATATGAGTACGTGAGTGTTATACATGTAGATTACATTGCTTGTTTCTTTTTGTATTTAGATTCAGATAAATGACAAAGAGAAATTTTCTTTAGATAATTTTCTTTAGATAATTGGGATTATAGTGCATTTTACTTTTTAACTTTTAAACTGAAAAGCCTTTCATTGGCAATTCAGTGCTTTGACTATTGGTCTGGGTTATGGCTTCCCCCAACTTCATACTGTTTTCTAACTTCTGCGATATTCTTAAGTGAGTAATTTGCTGTTCTTAATAGGTCATCACATGTATTCAGGAGACTGCATCGGGGTGATTGTTGTCTGGGACACTTATGTGAAAGTGAACGATTTGCAACACTCAGTGCGCCACTGGACAATCAATAAGGTACAGACCCACATTTCATACCTTGAGATTTCATGAAGGAAATTGAGGCGAATCAGCCATGTATTGACTTAAACGGTAGTAACAGTATTTAAACACCTTAAAACAGGTGTCTGAAACCCAGACAGCTGTTTTCCTTGAAAATCCACATGTTGGCATTATTTGAAACAGTCACAACTAAAAAGGTAGGAAATGAGCCACTCTGTCTTTTCAGTAGTGCGCATGGCTACCTGGAGATTGACTTCATACTCGGCTGTGCTCTGCCAGCAGTATGGGGAGTGCTGATGTACACTCACTCATCTGCCCCCTAAAGATGGAGTGGTTTGCAGCTTGCCTCTATAGACTCCAAAACAAGGGCGTTTTAGTTTGACCATGGATATGGTACAGAAAAACTTGGAGGAAGGAAATTACTAGATGGCTCCAATCTGCCTCTGGTTTCTCAGATTCGTACCCGACACTGGTCCACATTGGTTTGGATTTTGCCCTTTTGCTTCTCTTCTGGTTGCTCAGCTCTCCTTCAGCTTTTCCATCTTGTGTTTGTTATAGTTTACTCACTAAATTTCCCATCTGTGGTGTCGGTATTTGGCTGATTTCTGTAACGTTGATAGATGTTAGAGTTGGAGAGCAGCAGGGGTTCAGCCACTCATCGTAGAGCAGCTGTGGTGTGCCCGTCTGCCACTGCTGGTGTTAGTCCCTCAGAAAGCCTCTAGGTGAGAAATCCAAAGCTCAAGTGAGAAGAAGGCTGATTCAGAATTCTGCCCCAGGTTAAGGGACTTTCCTTAGACTCTTCGGACTTTAACCAAGGTTATCTGGGGAGTCAGCTCTGCTCAGCCTGGTACCAGCACTGCTGACACCTAAGTTATTTTGCATCTGCAGCTCTTTTTTCTTCCTGTGGCAATACCAAGAAAGATCTTTGGTAATCACTTTTTTTAATTTTTGTTCTGTACATTGAAGGTTGTAGTACGGTTATGAGAGTACACATAGTTAGTAAAATTGTTACTATAGTGAATCAAATTAACATAACCATCATGTTCCATTGCCCTTTCGGTTGTTTTGTAACAAGAGAAGCTAAAATCTGTACGTTTTATGTGATTCAGTACAATATCATTGCAGGTAGACTTCGTAGTGCATACTAAATAACCAGAGTTGTTCACCGTCCAGTGTGTCCTCACCTAAAGCTTCCTGCTTCTCCATAACTCAGTTTCTTATGTATTTGATTTTTTTTTTTAGATTCCTCATATAATTGAGACTGCAGTATTTGCAATATTTTTCACGTGGTGTCTGACTTACTTATGTCATCCAGGCTCATCCTTATTGTGGCAAATGAAAATTTTTTTGTTTTGTGAAGATGAATAATACTGGAGAGGAGAGAAAATAGATGGGGGATGGATGGATGGATGGATGGATAGATGGATGGACGGATGGATTTCCTTAATGCTTAATGATGTTGAACATCTGTTCATGTATTTTCAGCCATTTTTGTATCCTTTGTGAAGATATGTCTGTTTAATTTTGTTGCCCATTTTTCATCCAAGTTAGTTTTCCTGGTACTGAGTTTATGTGTTAAAGGATTAATCTCTTCCCAGGTAGATGATTTACAAATTATTTTCCAAGTGTGTATGCTGTAATCCATTGTGCTGTTGCTTATTCTGCAGTACACCTGCCTTTTGGTTTCATGGAGTCCCATTTACTTACACTTTTGTAGCCTACGTTTTGTATTGATCTCCCCCAATCTCTCCCCTCCAAATGTGGCCAAGGCCAATGCCCAGAAGCTTTCCCCTCTGTTACTAACAGCTTTATAGTTTCTGGTCTTCCCTATACATATTTTATTCACTGTACGTTGATTTTATTGTGTGTAAGGGTAGTTCTTATGCAAGGCTCAGGCAGATTGGTTCTTCAGTCTGTGTATCCCACATGACATTGTGAGTTGGCTATCTTTACTAGCTGCTGCAAGTAACTGGAAGGAAGTGGGGGAGAAAAGAAGATGGTGGAGTCAAAGCCTTCCCCAAATGATTCCACCTAAGTCATGTGATGTAAACATTATATTTGCAGCATGCCTTCTTAAGGCAAGTGGAAGTTGATGAGCAAAAAATCTGAATCTAATGCAAACTTCCAAGTCAGTTTTGAAGTTATAAAATAGTGACATGTTTCTTACATGACATGAACAGGAAAGACAACATGAGAAGATATATGTGAAGTACTTTTGTTAGGACTGACTGTATTTTGAGAAAGTGGACAATATGCAAAACGTGTAATTAAATGTGGTACTATATAACACAAATAATACAGTTTGTCATTTTTATTTTTAAATCTAAATTGAATTGCTAAAAATCCTTGTTGCTAATAACTTTAAAATATTCAGTGTAGTAGAAGTGAATTTTGGTTCATTTTTTATTTTATTTTGTTTTGTTGAGAAATGCTCTTACGTTGTAGCCCATGGCAACTGGTTGTAGGCCTCTAACTCATGGCGGTCCTCCTGCTTCTGTCTCCCAAGTGCTGGTATTATATGGGTAAGGTACTATTATCAGCTGGAAATGACATTTTAAATTTAATTCTGTCCTTTATAAACAGACACTTGAGTAGCAATAGTTTGACCTTTTCTTTCTTTCTCTCTCTTCTTTTTGGCACCATTTTAGGAAATTAAGGAAACTGAATTTAGGGGAGTTCCAATAAGTCATTTGGAGGTTCATCCCAATGGAAAACGTCTGTTAATCCACACCAAAGACAGTACACTGAGGATCATGGATCTGCGGATGTAAGTGTTTTAGTAGTAACAGGATAAGTACTTCAATTGGTTCCTTTCTGGAAAGAAACCATGTTCATGGAGGGGGAAACCAAGCACTACGTTAAATGTTTTCCAACAGTAGACCATTCCTTAAGATATATTTAGGCGATAACCTAAGTCCAGTGAAATAATGACGCAGCCTGTGTTATCTGACACACTGTGAGCACTGGAACAATGTCAGCTCTGGCTCTAACTGAAAAGTCTAGATAGTGTTTATTATATTTACTTCTCATTATCATTAGAATTCGGCACAGAAAAGAAGAAATGGGTCACACAAATTAGAAAGGAACATGAAAATAACTTTCGTTGATTGAGTCTTCGTCACAGAATGCCTACCATATCATAGCCTCTCAAATGAGTTACTAATGCAAGTCCAATATTCACAAAGACCATTGCTCTCTCACTAGTCTTTTTGAAATAGGTTGTATTTGCACTTTTTTGCTTGTTTATAGACTAGCAGCCAGGAAATTTGTGGGTGCCGCAAATTATCGGGAGAAGATCCACAGCACCTTCACACCGTGCGGGTCTTTTCTCTTCTCTGGGAGTGAGGACGGAATAGTGTACGTTTGGAACCCAGAGACAGGTAAGTAGTTACTGATCTTGAAAAGTCTTTTAGAGAATGGGGATAGAAAGTCCGAAGTATGTGAAAACTATGGTTTTGGGTATTTTCAAGAAAAATCTGACTTGGTGTTTTAAAATCGGGTAGCGCGTTAGTTTTCTCATCACTAACAAATCCCTGACAAGAAGCGATGGGAGGATGGGGTGGTGTGGTTTTAGCTTCCAGTCCCAGGGAGAGGAGTGCCAGGGCAAGGAAACCATAATGGCAGGAGGCTGCTGCTGCTGACGTTGCACGGTGGAAGCAGGGTTGGGGCGGAGGAAATAGTTCAGTAAATAAAATAAGTGTTTGCCATGGAAGTGCGGGCATGTGAGTTTGAATGCCCAGAAACCATGTAAACCCAGAAGCAGTGACTCCTACCTGCATTCTGGCATTCCTATGCCAAAATGGGAGACAGAGTCCTAGCCTCTGAAGGGGCAAGCAAAAGACCCTCTCTCAGATAAGGTATAAGGTGGACACACACACACACACACACACACACACACACACACAGAAGCTGACTAGTGACTAGTGAACAGGAAATAGGGCTACTAGAAAACTTCAAGGCCCACCCTCAGTGACCCACCTCCTCCCCCTCCACATACTAAAGGTTTCAGAACCTTCAGAAACAGTACCAGCAGGGGGACAAGTAGTCAAGTATTCAAACACATGAATACTTGTGTTCTGGGGACATTCATATCAGACCATAACAGATAGCTTTTGGTTAAAGTCAGCTGTATTCTAAATATATATTAAATTTGTTCATGATTGCTCTAATATCATTGTAAATTTAGAATTTCACATTATAAATTGAGATTTATTCTTTCTGTACCTATAAGATAGTGCAGATGCTTGAAAAGTATTTTATGAATACTGTAATACAAAACACAAAACTCTGTAAGTTGAATTGTAACTAGGTAGATGCATGGTTGACTTTGATGGTTTAGTTTGATTAGTAACAAGAACATTTCCGTAAACGTTTCTGGTGCCTTTCGACTCTGGCTGATATCCTAGGCCTCAATAACTTCTGTTTGTGGCATCTTCTAGCTCTAACCATAGACCTTTTAAGCAGTTAGCACCTCAGCCTCTAGGAGAAAAATTAAAACAGAAAAATTGAGCCCCTGCCAATTCTGCCCTGACTAG
This sequence comes from Peromyscus nudipes, assembly GCA_902168325.1. NCBI lineage: Eukaryota > Metazoa > Chordata > Mammalia > Rodentia > Cricetidae > Peromyscus > Peromyscus nudipes. Next base: position 8,638 of record CABHPH010094108.1, on the reverse strand, counting down.
GGAATTTCTTCAATTACAGAGTGTTATAATCCCTCCCCAGTTTGGCCAAATTCTTTGTTACTCACACTTTTCACCCTTTTCTCAGGTCTTGGTCATACATACCTGTTTCATCAAAACACTTCCTGTGTGTTTTGTTCCCCAAAGCATTGAAGAGGTTGGGTTAAAACGCAGAAAGAAGCCCATAAAATACAAAATAGAGATAATTGTTCATCACAGTGGTACTCAAACACCTAGGAGTATTTGAGGTGTTCATGTAAGTAATGTGAGCCTCATGCTATATAAGTATTTTCAGGTAAGGTGCAGGATAATCTCGGAATGAGAGACGTGTGACATAGTACAGTTGTTGCATTTCTCTTTTCATTAGGAGAACAAGTAGCGATGTATTCAGACCTGCCCTTCAAGTCAACTATTCGAGACATATCCTACCATCCATTTGAAAATATGGTTGCATTTTGTGCGTTTGGGCAGAGCGAGCCAGTTCTCCTCTATGTTTATGATTTCCATGGTAAGTCCACTGCTTGACGCAAATGGAGTAATGTCTATATTTATAATGGACCACAAATCTTGAGCACTATAAAATTTATTAATAATTCTTGAAATTAGCATAGTCTCTTTGAATATACTATATAAAAGAGCCAAAAAGGTGACATAGGTTATTATAAGGATTATTTGGATTTATCTTGTTTTTTAAATATTTATTTTCTATTCTGAAATTAGGATTTTGCTTTTCTAATTTTACAACATTCCTCAAAGATATTTTATAACTTTTATATATTAATTATAAAAAATGAAGTTCTTATTATTCTCTTTGCTTAAATTTGACTGTGATATAACATCATTCAGTATTTTGATAAGCTGGAGTTATATATATACACAATAGTTATATATATTTAAGTATACAATTGTATTGTGATATTAATGTAAAACTATAAACATACTTTAATAAAAATATCAAAAGATAACTTTCTTAATGCATGTTGAATTATCTAATGTTATGATACATGTGATTAGACAGTTGAGCTGTTATAAACCTGAAGGTTTTGTTCATGGTGCAGATTATATTATACATTTCCCAATAAATTATCTTAAAAATGAATGCAGAAAATGAAGGTTTATCTTAATGATCCTTATAGAGAAGTAATGATTCTTCAGTTCATACTCCAATTTATGAACTGCTGTAGCGAGTGATAGAATTGTCAAGCAATGAATACCATTTAGGTTTCCTAGCAACTGTTAGCAAAAATGCTGCTGCCCTATTACAGAGAAGGGCAGATGGGTTTCTCAGGTCACCCAGTGTCCAAAGCTGACGTCTCATTCTAACAAGTATCCTGAAGCAGTTATTTACCCCGTTCTAGTGTCCCATAGATAAAAAGAATTACACCTAATTCCTGTATAATTGGAACCACTGTCCAGGAGAGGAGAGCACAGTTATTGCCTCAGACTCTTAGGAGATTTCACAACCATCTTCATTCAGTTTATAATTTGTTTTTTAGACTTTTGAAATTTTCACTGCAAAGATTAGTTAAGTTCCGCTGTTTTGGTCTTCAAGTAGCTTCCCTGTCTTCGCTGCTAGGAGGTTCCTTGACTCAGAAAGAAGGAGGTGCCTAGCTGGACAGTAACATGGATCTCAGGTTCCTCCTCTGCCCACTTCAGTGACCTTAGCTGCTACCTCCTGCCTTTCTGACCCTCCATTCCTTCATCTCTTGAAAGTTATTTCTAGTAACAGTGCCTGCCCTACCAAAGGGAGCTTTAAGGACACTAGGAGATAGTGGCTGGCAAGGTGCCCTGGAAAATGACAAGCACTCTAGTAGAAGAAACCAAAGTGAGTATTTGTGTTTATGCTCATCTACCGGTAGCTAAGGAACTTTACAGGAATTTCTGCTTTAGCATGCCAGTAAGCATCTCTTTGTGGAATGGAATTGGAGAAGATAGTCTTCCTCCCCTTTACTCTGTTAGTCAGCTTTTCTAACCCACATGCCATGCCAGGCCAGCTGTATGACAGCAAGAAATAGAGAAGGTTAAAAGCACGTAATGTCTACATTGTCTCAGAGTACAGGAGGAAGGGTTGGAAAGAAAGGTGAGCATCTCAGAAATGATGATATCTAAATAACAGCACATGAAATTACTTACTTTATGCAACATATTTAAAACAGTTTTTAGTACAATACACCTTTACAAAGAAAATTAAGCTCAAAATGTTTCAACATATTTTCCAAACTCTTTATTGCCTATTTTTAAAAAGGGGAAGCTGAGGAAGAAGTTAAATAACCTCAAGCCATCTAAGACTTGGCACTGTTCTTTTGAATGGTATAGATGCAAAAGAAATGAGAGTTACTTCAGTCTCCGAAGTGTTTTACTTAGTGAATACAGACCACAATCAGTAGTTCAGATCATCTACATTGTTCATTAAGATTTTTAAGGTTTAATTAACCTATTACAGTTTTGCCTATACTTTATTTTTCAACACATATATTTTGCTCAAACACATATTTTCTGAGAATGAAGTTCACGTGTGATTTTCCTAAGTTCCAATGACATGAGGTTCAAACGGAAGAGGACAGCTAAGTTACTTTAAAATAGCTTCTGAAATCTTCAAGGAAAAAGAAGCAAGTTCATTTTTTGGTAAGTTAAATAAGCTACAAATGAGACCACAGTGGTAGCTAAATGTATCATCCATCTTTCAGTTCTAGCAGGATCTGTGAAGTGGCAGCGAGCATCTTTCCCTCTTAAGCATATGTTCAGCTTGTGGTCTTGTGAGTCTTTCATTCTACTGACTTTTTGCTTTTTTTTGGGGTAAGAAATACGATTTTTACTTTCAGAAGGCAGTCTTATTTGCCTGTTGTTGAAAGGGTTAATCATCTAGTAATACAAAGTTTAGTCACAGAGTACCACAAGTAATGTACATTGAGGATTCCCATAACAAAGTGCTGGGCAGAGAAACGGTTTCTGCTGAATTAACTTTATGAAGCCAGACTTTAGCAATAAATGTTTTGTTATTAAACAGTGTTTGTCTACTATGTCTCTATGGTGTTGCTATACACTTAAGAATAATTATAGCACTATGTTTTAAACACTTTGTGTGTGTATTTAAAATTTTCACTAGCTTTTATGACATAAATGTTGTTGTTTTCACATTTTTACAGGGCATAGGAGTTGAATCAATGGAGACTGGTCTTGAAATCTATACTCTTATTTGCCCACTAAATTTATTTATAAACAAACGACCTCATGTGTTAGCTTTTGAATAATAAAACGTTTCTATATCATATCAGTTTCTCTATGGAACGTGTAGTTTCTATGGTATTTTATACCTTGTAGGAAGCAAAAATGTAGGCTTGTTCATTTGTGTATTACCAGTACCTAGCCTGCATACTGACATACACTAACTATTTATATAGTTTTGTAAGTAGGGTCAAGTCTCTGACAAGCTCTTAATATTGCTAACCCCAGGTAATGAGCCTGAGCTCTCACTAGGTGGCAGTGTCTCCTCTGAAGGACTATTAATACTGTCTGTGGCAATAGGGACCTTTTGAAACTCCTATTATATGCCAGACTGCAGAGATGAGCGATAAAACCCGGCATCAGACTCAGATTTTCTTGCTCACTGCTAACTCTTCATTCTTTTTTAATAGTTGATTAATGTACTGGAAAAACTTTAGTCAAACTAAAAGGCCATTTCTAAAATTGATAGGATTTTAGAAGTAGAATTCATCAGTGAGCTGCATTGTCACTGTGGTAGCTTTATTTGTGGAAGGCTCTGCCATAGTTCAGGATATACACACCTTTACATTCATAAAATTTTGTTATAGTTGAGCATTGGCACACGCCTGAAATTCCAGTACTTGGCAGATAGAGACAGGAGAGTTAAAACTTCTAGGTCATCCTCAGGTACATAGAGCATTCAAGACTAGCCTGTGCTAGAAGAGACCCCATCTCTCAAGTTGATAATTGCCTATAGTGTTTATAAAGTACTGTGTTTAACATAGTTCCTATGCAGCACATGTTTGCATTGAGAATTTTTTTTAACTTTTTTTATTAAGAAAATGTTTTCATTCTTTTTACACACCAATCAAAGATCCTCCTCTTCCCTCCTCCCACCCCCCCAGCCTCCCCTTGAACCCCCCCCCCACTCCCTTCCCCACAAGAAGGCAAGGCCTCCCATGGGGAGGAGTAGTGGCAAGTCCAAGCCCTTCCCCCTGCCTCAAGGCTGCACGAGGTGTCCCATCATAGTTAGTGGACTCCAAAAAGCCCCCTCATGCACCAGGGATGGATTCTGATCCTACCACCAGGGGGCCCCCCAAGCAGATCATGCTACACAATTGTCTCGTCATGCAAAGGGCCTAGTCCAGTCCCATGCAGGCTCCACAGCTGTTGATCCAACTTTCGTAAGTTTCCACTCATTTGGTTTGGTCATCTCTACAGGTTTCCTCATCATGATCCTGATGCACTTGCTCATAGAATCCCTCCTCGGGAGATATCATGGGGATAGAGAGAAACCCGTTGCTAGGGAAGTTACCAGGAATCCCCAAGTATGACCCCAGCTTGAACTACTAGAAATAGTGGAGAGGGTGCCTGAACTGAACTGGCTTTCCCCAGTGATCAGATCAGTGAATACCCTAACTGTCATCACAGAGCTTTTCTCCAATGACCAATGGAGGCAGGTGCAGAGATCCACAGCCAAACACCAGGCAGAGCTCCAGGAGTCCAGTAGGAGAAAGAGAAGAGAATTAAAATTCTTACACAATAAAATTATTTCTTAAATTTTATAAAAATATAGAAAGGCATCATTAGTAAATTTGATATCATGTACTTTCTTATGAAATACTTCCAAAATCCTTGAAAAAGATTGTCACCATTTTGCAGATAATGAAACTCAGGTACCAGAAGAATGAAGTCAATTTCCTAAGGTCACATAGGTCTTGGTAAATCTACCATTTGATTCTAGGCTGTCTGTTTAATGTCTTCACATTAAGATAATATCTAGGTGATAGGAATTTAACATCCACAGCTTATGTATCATTTAATGTTTTTAATGTATGATTCAAAATCTGGCTCAGATATTATAATTCTCATGTTTTCATGAAATTTTGTAGGATGGGATTTTAAATATGGATTTTTAGTCTAGTCGAAAAAATTAAAAATTAAAGCTGCCACATTTTAAACCCTAATGAGGCTGCTTTATTGTATTCTGAAGTATTTATTATTTCTCACATAATAGACTCTTGGCCTTTAAAGCCAATAACATTCAGTGACTAAGGAAATATAGTTTTGTCAACATGATGGCTTTAAGCGTAAACAAGAACTATGAAATCTTCCTCTGGCCGTTTTTATGTTTAAATGGGTGCTTTATACAGCACACCCAAAAGGAATGCTGTGACCCAAAGCTGATGGCATGTGGCCGGGATGTCCACAGCAGGAGGTGAGACTGGGCCACTCGACAAAATGCTGCTGTCACTTTGTTCAACCCTCAGGAAATAATTTCAATTTATGTGTGCCTCTTCTTTTTAAGCTGTGAAATAAAACCTATTCACACTTAATTCTACCTCTCTATTTTATCAAAGGATGAAACTCTAAAGTAAGGCATGGAGCCCAGGTATGAACAAAGTTCATGAACCAGGCTCTAGTAGGGAATGCTAGTGTTTTTCTGTAGTGAAGCATGTCACACACTTTGAGCTGAGCAGTGCAGTGTGGGATAGGAGGAAAAGAGGGAGGGAGGGCACTTTTGTGGGGCATTGCAGACGCCTGCGGGGATAAGCTCTAAAGCATTTCAGTGTCTCGAACATTCTTGAAAGTAAGTACAGTTGCCACCTACATGTTCTTGACCCTTTGTCCATGCCTCTGCCATGCTCCTTTTTTATATATAAAATGTTAACCGTGCTCCATGGAAATAAATACCCATAGGATATTTGGGGGTTTGTCATTTTACTCCATTTATAATATTTTAATACATTGTTAAATATATCTTAATACTTTGAAAAAGTTAAGGTCATATTTAGTCAGTGCCTTTTGCTGTTCTTACCAGTTTAAAAAAAATCTTCTTTGAAAGAGAAAAGGTGATACATATTTAGTATATCGTAATACTTAGGAAATACGGTTTCATGAAAAGTATAAGAGAAAAGGTAGTTAAGTCCTGTTAACTTATTAAGATGCCAGGACGTGTGCTTCTTGGACATCCTTGTGACTGCTTCTCACTCAGGTTAAATGAAACCGTGGTTGACAAATACAAACTCTCAGAAAATCTAGGAAGTTAGAATGCGAGACTGTTGTTAGATGCAGCTTTACTTGCAACAAGAAAATAACTAAAGGTTGGCAGCACGGTTTTCAAAGCTAAGACAGCTCTTCAAACTGGATGTCCGTTTGTTGACTTCCAGCCCTGAAACCTATCCACTCCAGAGGCAGACTTCCAGATGCTGGCCTATGGAGCACTTATCTTTAGTCTTTTTCTGCAGCTTTACATTTGCTCAGTTTTAAAGCTATCTTTGGATAACTGAAGGTGAAGTAAACGTTCTTGTTACTCTGGAAATAAGTACAAAATACAAAAAAAAAAAAACAAAACAAGAAAACCACACTAGAATGCGCAAAAAAATCTACAGGGAGTGGCAGCTCTTGCATTTAAGGACAGAGAATTGGTGCTGAGGAATACCTGTCATTGACAGTTGCTATGGTCAGCAGGCCTCCTCCAGGGCCCTGTCCTCTGGAACTCATCCAGCATGGTCTGCAGAGAGAATGCTAGGTATCAGCTGGCTCTTCTCTTCAGTTTACATAGATGAGGTTGTATGTGGATATCAAAATCTGTATTTTTTACAGGTGCTGTATCTCATAGATGATTTTTTACTTTAAAAAGCCCAATGTTTTATGCTCATCAAATATATATATATATGTTATTCTAGCACCTGGTGTGGTCCCTCATGCCTTTAGTCCCAGCACCCAAGAGGCAGAGGCAGGCAAATTTAAGTGAGTTTGAGGCCCACCTGGTCTACAATCCAAGTTCCAGGACAGCCAAGGCTACTATAGAGAGACCCTTTTTCAAACACACATACACACACACACACACACACACACACACACACACACACACACACTTTTTAAATTATTTTGTATTATTTTTGTGATGATAACTTTATTCTGCACTTGATTTCAGTGGTGATATTCCATTTTATCTCTCTCTCTCTCTCACACACACACACACCAACACACATGTATCAGTAATTTATTTAAATAATTTTATGCAGTAACTGTGGTGTATGAGTGCATACCTATCTTCTCCATTTTGTTCCTTAGGGAAAATCGTCTTGAAACACATTAGTCAGTTAGACAGGAAAAAGACACCGTATTTTTATTGGAATTTTTACTCCCGTTTTCTTCTTTGTCAGCTGTTGGCTACATAGTTCTTGTTTCGTAATCCTCCATAGTTCTTCGTTTTCCTCTCGGATTATTCATTTAAAATGGGTTTTTGTGGGTCCTGTCTGCATATCAAGAGCAGTGAACCGCTTTCATTATTGCTTTGTCATTTGCTTTGTGTGTGTATGCAGCTTTATTGGGATCGTTTACATACAGTGAACTGTCTGAATTTTAAATATATGCTTTGATAATTTATGTTCTTGCAAGATCACCTCCTCCAGTCAAAACAGTGAGCAGACCTGTCATCCTTCAGTTACTCTGTGCCCCGTTTTAATTGCTCCCTCTGCTTTTCAGAGTGAAAGCACTCTGGTTTCCATGTTCCGGAATTGTTTATACTAAGAGATACTGTAGAGACCATGAATTCTTTTTTGTCCTGATGTCTTCATTCCTGATTACTTTGGAGTTCTTTTCTGTTTCAGCACTTATCAATACTTCGTTCTTTCACTGCCTGCCATGGCTCCATTCTAAGGTCTACCACAGTTTGTGCTTCTGTTGGCTGCTGATGCACATCTAGCTTCTGTCCTTACACATAAAGCTGCTGCATCTTCTTATACAAGTTTGTATTTGGGAAAGCGCTTTCACTTCCCTTATGTAAATTCATAAAAATGAAAGGTCAGGATCATATTGCAGATGTATTTCTTAAGCCAAGTTGCCCACGGTAGTGTATACCTGTAATCTTATTACTCAGGATAAAGGAGGCAGGAAGATAGTGAGTTTGAAGCCAACCTTCACTATATGGAGGAGACTGTGTCACAGAAAAACAAAAATCGCATTTCCGGGGCTGGAAAGATGGCTCAGTGGTTAAGAGCACTGGCTGTTCTTCCAAAGGTCCTGGGTTCAATTCCCAGCAACCCCATGGTGCCTCACAACCATCTATAATGAGCTCTAGTGCCCTCTTCTGGCCTGCAGGCATATATGCAGGCAGAACACTACATAATAAATAAGTAAATTTTTTTTTTAATGTATTTCCCCTTGAAGTGTTCCAGCCCCTTTGGTCCTCTCCAGATCTGACATGGCAGGTCACTGTCTTGTCATTTTAGCCATTCTCACAGACAGGCTTGCTGCTTTGCCCTGGCTCTGGTTCGCTCATCCCTGCCAACAGGTGATGCTGAGTGTTTTCTCAGGCACCTGGCTGCCATCTTTGGAGCTTCTTCAGGATCTGTTTACATTGGTGACCATGTTTTGTTTTGCTTAAGTTGGCTTCTCTTTTCCTTTTTTTTTTTTTTTTTTTTTTTTT
>CABHPH010094107.1:0-10164 GCA_902168325.1 Peromyscus nudipes | reverse complement strand
CAGTGAACATCTGGGGCCCCCACAGGGAGGAGGAGCTGTGTTCAGTGGACATCTGGGGTCAGCACAGGACTCTGCCTCATTCTTGTGCTTCAGTCTGTTCCCACCTCTTCCCCTGTACCTTAGGTTTGAGGAGACTAGACTGCAGCCTGGTGTTGTCTAGTCCAGGAATTGGACTAGAGGTGTGGCTCAGTGGTGGAGCACTTGCCTGGCATGTGCCAGGCCCTGGGTTTCAGCAACACAGAAGAGAACTATTAGCTAGGCCTGATGGCACACACCTGTAATCCCAGTCCTCTGGAGGGTGAGGCAGGAGGGCTGGGGGTTCAAAACCGCCCTGGACTATGCAGTAAGACCCTACCAGGGAAAAATATCTCCCAGAAAAGAGGGTGTCTCACAGTTCTGAGCTAGTGATAACAGCCTGCACCCCTCTGTGTAGAACATGGGACCATCTCCAGAATGGATGTGAGACAGCTCGGGTGCCGGCTGCTCACCCACAGCACCTGGCCCGGCCTCACACCTGCCCCTGACTTCCTGTGGCAGGTGCCATCTGCGTTTTCTTTCTCCCCAACCCCCAGAGACTGGTGTTCACGGGAAGGACAGATAGACAGGAAGTATTAGGGAGTCCACCTCCCCAAAAAGAGACCTCATGGGGAGGTGTGGAAGCCTGGAACAAGTGTGCTGCACACAGTTTCCCACGGTCCCCAGCCACTTGGCACTCTGGGTACCGAGAGCAGCTGCCCGCTCTTTCTCCCTTTCCTGGACCCACCCTCACTTTCCTACCACTCTTCCCTATGTCATCTCTCAAAATCAACAACTTGGGCTTTTGCATTACAATCTGGGGAACCCCAGCTGAGGGAGGCTCATTCAGTTCTGTGTTCTGCTCTCAAACACACAGGTATAGAAGGGGCTGTCGAAACATATCCAGGCTGTCTCCATTTCCAAGTTCTCAAGCACTTAATATTCTCAGACATCTTTGGAAAGCAACCATTTAATACACATGTCTGGGCTGTGGACTCAGATTGGAGGGAGACCATTGACGTAGCTGAGCACCAGGTAGGGCGTCCTGGCCAGTCGGGCATGAGAACAGCAGGGGACCCCTGACAAGGGCAGCAACAACGTGGCACCCAGCAGAAGGAAGAAGAGAAGCAGAAAGAAGAGGGTCAGGGGCCGCCTGGGTGCAGAAGCGGGGATCCTGAGAAGAGACAGAGCATTAAAAACAAGGGTGGGCTGCCACCATGATCCCTCTCACCCACACCCCAGCCCCATTCTCACCCATGATCCACCTCCAGCATCACATCCAGTGGACTGGGAGATGCTTGTCTCTTCTTGTCCTGAGAGTGGACAGCGGCCAGCAGTAGAATGAAAGGCAGCGACACTTAAGTGGGGGACATTCTCTTCCTACTCTAGACCTACAGGGCTAGCTTATTTCTCCTCCTCTCCTGGCACCCCTGAACCACACATGAACTTAATAGTGTGGTAGGTGTCTGTATCTGTGCATCCATTGCCCTTTTCCTGATAACATTGGTGGGATGGTATGTGGGTGTGTGCGCATGCCTCCACACTCGGACCTTCAGGGTCGCGTTAAACTGATTTCTATTTTCCCTTCTTCCATGATGGGGCATGTGACTCAGAGCTGGCCAATCAGAGCAGTTCAGGGTGCAGCCTATGACCCAAGCTGGGCAGGTGAAGTCAGGCCCTGGACTTTGGCTACAGGGGTCATAGGGGTAGGTTAGAAAACCAGGGAAAAGGGACTGTAGCAGCTGGGGCTGGAGAAGAGGCCAAAAGACAGGGATTGAGCCCTGATACATTTTTAGGTCCTGAATTCATGGCATGTGTGTGGCAGTCAATATGGGTTGGGTCTCTTTTACTTGCCATCAACACCCCCTTGTGCTCCTGGCTCACCTGAGGCTTCCGGAGACGCCTTCGATGGTGAGCTGCTAAGTGTTTCCGGTGGCTGAGCCCCAACGTGAGCAGGTCCTGTGGGAAGAGAAAGGTTCGTGGTTCTTGGAAGACTGGTAGTACAGTTATGGAAGGGTCTGGAAGGAGATGCCACAGAGATGAAATTATGCGGGTACACCCAGATCTCATGAGAAAGACAGAGGGCAGAGCCAAAGAAACCAAGAGGAGAGAAACTTTACTTATTCATTCACTCAGCAAATATTTAATGAGTGTCTGTTACACACCAGGTACACCTCTAGGAGGCATGGTGAGGATGGAATTGGGCAAAATCCTGGTCCCTGTGGAGCCTAACAGTCTACCCAGAGAGGTAAAAATTAACAAGTAAATGTATCGTATCAAGCTGTGGTAAGGATATCAGGAAATTATGGTTGGAAATGCTAAGTTAGGTCACAAGAGCTCTCTGACACGTAAGACTGGGCTGAAAGGGGAGAGGTGAGCTGGGCGTGCATCTTGCGCTTAGATGGGAGTGAGGCTGCTGTGTTTGGAGGAGGGTCAGAATAAGAGGACACAGATAAGAGGAAGGAGAGCAAATGGATTCCTAGAGACCAGGACAGATAGCACAAGAGAATCATGGTGACATTTATGGTGGACACAGATAAGTGGGCATGCCGGGCATGCCTATAATCCCAGCACTTAGCATGAGGATCGTGAGTTCAAGGCCAGCCTGTGCTACATAGCATGAATCTGGAGGGGGGGGGCTTAGAGGGGAGACAGAGCCAAGTCCTCCTTGAAAGGAAAGGCCATGCTAGAAGATACAGAGAGGTGCCTTATGGTGTCTGGCCAATAGAGGGCCTTTGAGAGGGGCTGATCTCACCTCAAGGCCCTGTCCGCTGCCCTGGGGTCCCCTGTAGCCACACAGCTCACAGGGAGCTCCTGGTACCCGAGATATCTTTTGCCCTGAGGGCCCAAGACCCCCAACATCCCCTGCTGGGTCCCATTCCAACTCCGCAGGAGTAGGGAGGGTACTGGGTGCCCAGGGCCCCCAGATTCCACCAGGTGCTGGCCCGTCTGAGTCTCCCTCAACTTCCAAGTCCTGGTCCAGGAGGTTGGCCTTCTCAAGCACCTGGAGCAGAGGACAGATGTCATGGGAGTTGGGGGATGCGAGCCTGGGCTGGGGACTACTGGGGCAGGGCCTACCAGGCTAGAGCTGATCAGCTGGGTCTGCAGCTGCCAGAGCCGTTGGAAGATGGTGTCTCGGTGGGTTCCAAGGGCCCTCAGGACCCGCTCCAGAGAGGCCCAGACCCTGGGCTCACTCCTCTCTGCCAACCCCTCACCAAATGCCAGCAATGCATCCACACGCTCAGCTGCTCCTCGTAGCTCTGCCTGTAGGGCCTGAAACACATGGTTAGACACTCTGACACACATGACTGTGATACCAGACCCCCGAAACCTGCAGTTATTTCCTCCTCCATGTCCTAGGCAGAAGTCAGAATATGTACTAAACCCACTTTCCACCCAGGAAGCTTGCACCCATGCCTAGGACTCTGCCTACTCCCGCTGGCCTCCCACTGCCCACCTGCAGCTGGACAATCCTGCTGTGGGCCAGTGTCCAAGATCCAAGGCCTTGTTCCAGGTCCTGTAGCTGGAAGCTCAACCCCAACAGACAAAGACGTAGGCTGTCCTGCTCAGTTTCTAGGACTTCCAAGCCAGAGACAGCATGCTGGAGATTACAGGGGTCCAAATCAGGGCCGGCGAGCCAATGCAATGCCCTGCTCCCATGCAGGCTGCCGCCTTGTACATGCTCCTTTGAAGCAATGACCACCTCCAGGGCAACACTGGAGCTGCCCCGACTCGGCAGCCTTTTACCCCAAGGTTGGAGACAACTAATTCAAGGTCTTCAGGATCTCAAGCCTTCAAGAAACCTCCTTATATGCGTCTAAACTGGTAGGGGTAATGGAGCAGAGTACCCCCGCAAAAGGAATGGGGCTGTACTAAGGCCATTAATGAAATTATGATTTCCTGCTTGGTAAAATACTGAAATATGCCAAGCTTGGAAATGGAGATACATACTTAAAATCCCAGCTCTCTGAGGCAAGAGACTTGAAGGTACAAGGCCAGCCTAAGCTACATAGTGAAAGCCTGTCTCAAATGAGGTGAGGAAGCTGGCTCAGTGGATAAAGTGTTTTCTGTGAAGTGAGGGTGATGACCCGAGTCTGGATTCCCAGCACACAAAGAACCAAGCATGTGGCACCACTTGGTAATGCCAGTGCTGGAGAGGTCGAGGCAGGCAGTTTCTTGGAGCTCACTGGCCAGACAACCTAGCCAAATGAGTGAGCTCCAGGTTCAGTGAGAGACCCTGTCTCAAAAGATATGGTGGAGAGTGACCGAGTGACATTGACCCTTTGGCCTCCCCACATGCATGTGCACACACACACACACAATAAATACACAAGAAATTAAAAATAACTGAAATACTTCTAGACTGGTTGGCAAATATCCTTACAGTGTCCGTTCCTCCACAAACACCAACACCTCCTCAGAATCACCGTATCATTCCTAGAGCAAGAGGCAGATTCTAGGGAACAGGGAGGAAGTGGGCTGGCACAAAGGGCGTGGTCAGCTCACCTCGCAGCGCTTGCCCCCATCTTGAGGCTCATGGGAAGAGGCCAGGGGTAGTCCTGGGGGCCCGGTGGCAGGCTCCGTGTTCTTCAGTTCACCTGTGATGTGCTCAGGAGGGCCCAAGGAGGCCTGGGCCTGCTCTGACCTGAAGATAAGGAATGTTGACGGGGCCCTGGATGAGGCCCTGTGCCTCCTTTTCTGCCCAAACTCCATCCCCCATTTCCTCCATGTCCTATTCAATTGTGGTCACACGTGGTCCTTCCCACTATCCCCTCCTTGGAACCAGGTATCAAGCCCCAATCCCACCTGCTTGTCTCCTCTCCAGGCACAGGGCCGATGGTGCATCCAGTAATGTCCAGCTCCCTAGGAGCACCCAGGGGTTGGTTGAGGGGCTCCGAGGGAAATCCATGGCCAAGAGATGGGGACAGGGCCATGGCTGTGGATTTGGGGACAGTCAGGTGAGGATGTCCAGTCGGAGTCACTTTCTCAGCCAGTTCCCCATGCTTCCTCAGCAGGACTTAGCCAAGCCTGAGGCTACTGAGAGGCCCAGGGGCCAGCCTAGCTCCACCCCTTCCAGGAGGAACCTGGACCCAAGAAACCTGATGCCTTGCAGAGGTACAGCACACTTTTAACTCTTTCCTCCCCAGCAGGAGAACCTACACCTCCCAATAACAGCCCCCACGCTATCCCAAGGGGCTTTGAGATAGAAAACTTCACCCATCCCCTCAAACCAGTCTTCCTGTCACGTTCAGGGAGCCACGTATCTGACCACGAGGGCCCATCCCATTGTCTAAGCAGCTGGTAGCTAAAGCCTGTCATCTCTGACAGGAGGATCTCAAGGCCAGCCAGGGCAACATATGAAGACCCTGTCTCAAAACTAAAAATCGAAATTGTTGCCGGGGTTATAGTTTAGTTTTACAGATATATATATCCTAGCATCCAAGAAACTCTGAGTTCCATCCCCGGTAGTGAAGAGGGGGCGGGGGAGGAAGAAGGAAACCACAGCATCTGTTCCCACCGAGTAAAAAGTCCAAAACAAGTAAAGGTATTTTTGGTTTATTTGGAATGGCATCTTCTCCATGGTTTCCATAGTTACTGGGAAAATAAATAACCCTGGACAGCCACCTCTACCCTAGGGTCCCAAGGTCACAGAACCGGCAGGACTTGGGTGGTCACTTGCTCAGCAGGAGGCTGGCGCGCAGCACTCTAGGTACGCGGCGAATGGTCAGGGAGACTCGGGTGCCGCGCACCAGGTGGGCTCCGGGCAGCGCCAAGTGGCACGCGGCTGCATTGGGCGGCAGCGAGGCGGCATCCAACTCATCCACACGGGTGGCTGCGATACCGTGGAGCAGGTGTGTGTACGCTGTGCCCCGGAGCACCAGCAGGCTGCGAGGTTCCACCAGCAGCGAGGTGATGGGTTGTGGAGGCGGCCGGGGCTGTGGGAGCCAGTTGATGGTCAGTGGATATCCGGAGTTTGAAAAGTCAGCGGGTGTCAACAGTTGGTCAGGGGACAAGGGTCAGCAAGTCCCCAGGGGGGGCGGAAGCTTTGGTGACTGAGGAGTGGTAATCCACATGTTCTGGGAACAAAGCTATTGGGAAGGGAAGTCCTGTGTGTATGTGTATCCAGTCCTTTGGGAGGAGGCAGAGCCTATGCTGCAGATGAAGACATCAGGGGTCACTCCACTGTGGAAGTTTCAGCTGGCATCTGAGAGACTGGGACAGAAATGAGCAGTCCCAGGGATCCATGCAGAGCTAAACTGGGAGTGCCCTGCTGGAGCCAGGCTCTGGTAGAGGTTAAGGAACTGGTAGTTGGAGGAGTGGGGGGGGGGGGGGGCATGCAGGATTAAAGGGAGGCTGTAGTCGGAAGGGAATTGCAGGAGGCCCGTCTGGGGGGAGGGGGTGAAAAGAGGGAAGTGCAGGGAGGGGGCTGAGAAACAGCAGACCTGGGTGTTCAGGCGGATATCCTACAAACACTGGGGTACCAAGAATGCATGCCTTTGGGGGTACAAGTCAGAGGTAAGGTGTTAGGTGTCCCCAACAGTCATGCAATGATGAATTAAGGAGAGTCTGGGGGTCACAGAGCATGTGACTAGAATAGCAAGACACCAATGTTAAGGTGCCCTGTACATACTATACAGTATGTTGGAGCCAAACATGGGGGCACATGCCTGTAACCCTAGCACTTAGGAGGGTGGGGCAGGAGGATGGCAAATGTGAGGCCATCCTGGGCTACATAAACTTTGTCTCAAAAATAAATAGTAATAATACAAAAGTGTGTTGGAATACTGTGTTGAGCTGAAATGGTCTGTGAGTGTCATAGTCATCCATATCTTCAGGCATCCAATACCTCAGAGAAGTACTGGGTACCATCACGGCAGCCAGAGCACCACACAAGCAGACTGGGAAGGAGCTGGCTATCTGGGAGAAAGTAGGGATACCCAACCAGGGGCAGGGGAACATGTCAGAGTGTCAGGAATACTCTGGAGACGGGTGGAATCAGACTGTCCTGGAGTACATGGGATGTCACATGTTGGGATGCCCCCAAATGCTTGAGACATTATCTTAGGACCCACCTGTTCTATAGGGACATCATCCTCTGGCTGTCGAGGTTCATAGAAATCAAGGACAGTGTGGGAGCCCAGGCTGATGGTGCTGACAGTCGGATAGTACAGTGGTCCATCTTCATGAGGCTGGGGAGGAAAGGAGTACCATGGATGGCCAGGGCAGGAGCCTAGCTCACTCCATTAAGTCAAAGTGGGGTTCCCAAGCTGGGATAGGGAGGTAAGTGCCTAGGTGGGGTGTGTAGCTGCTCAATGAGGGTAGGCAAGCCTAATGGTTACCCTTCCTAATGATTTGGAAATCTGGGAATTGGGACGAGGGTATGTGGTTACCATGATGCCCTCGCCAGGCAGATACTGGTTCACAAGGACATGGTTAGCTGGGAGACCCCCAAAAAGGCTGAGGTCAGACACTTTGTCCACATAGCGCTGAAGCCATGGAGGAAGTCGCTCAGGGACCATCCCCCGGGGATGCGGGAGCCCACCTGCAGAGGGCAAAGGAGGCGTGAAGGGACTCAATGGAGGAGCCTTGGCATCTGGTACCCTCATTAGGGATATTCCAGTGGTTGGAAGCATTACTCACTGATTTTGGAGACTACCACCAGATCTTTCCGACATTTTCTTCAAAGCACTTGGCCCTTAGAGATACTCCCAACCACTCAGTCAAATCCTAATCCCTCAAGACCACCACCAAACCCTGAATCCTCCTGGCTCTGGGACCCCTGGGACCCCTGGAGATAGCCCCACATATTTGGAAACCATTGGACTTCAGCCCTTCCAGGGCCACATTCCCTAGCTAGGAACACTCACCCCAGTTCTGGAGCTTCCTCCCAGACAGCTGGGTCCACTTGGGCTTTGGGGCGTTGAAAACCTAGGAGGTGGGGAACAGGTTTTCAGGACTTTCCCATGTATGCCAACACAAGGGCCTTCACATGGGGTGGAAACAGGCTGTCTGGAGCTTGTTTGGAGGTTCCAGTTGGGGAGAGCAGCCATTCATATAACCCTGACTGAAGAATGGTCCTCCTCTATCAAGGAAGGTGGCTGTAGCAAGAGGTCAACTCCAAGATGGATCTCATAAAGACATGGGAAAGCACAGAGATACTTGCCTAGCCAGCCAATCAGCTGAATCAGCCTTGGCAACCAAGGGGTAACATGTTTTATCCAGAATGCACCCACAGCTGGAAATGGGATTCTTCTCTGGGTGTGGCATGTTCCCAGAATTTTTTTTTTTTTTTGATAGGGTCTCATGTATCCCAGACTGGCTTTGAAATCCCTACATAATTGAGCATGACCTTGAATTCCTGACTTTCCTACACACCTACCTTCTCAGTGTTGGCATTACAGGCATGTGCCACCATACCCAACTTGGGCGATCACGACATAGAAGCTCTGAAACTTTCTTGTTCCCAAGGCCTGGGCTATTCCTGTCAGGAATGTGATCTCAATAACACCCTTGTTTTAGAGGTTAGACTGGGCTATCTCAGTATAGAGAATATGGGCTTCATAATTGTGTCCTTGAGCTGGCAGAGGTGTGCCTCAATGGTAGAGTGTGTGTCTAGCATGCAAAACCCCAGATCCCACACCCACACCCAGCAGGAACACATGCACATGCGCACACACACACACACACACACACACACACACACACACACCCTCCTTCCTAAGAATACATTTGGTTTTTCCTAAGCCTCTAAGGAAAGTTCTTCATTTATTTTGTTTGCTTTGCTTTGTTTTGTTCCAAACAAGAGCTCACTAGACAGGGCTGGAGAGATGGCTCAGTGGTTAAGAGCACTGGCTGCTCTTCCAGAGGACCCGGATTCACTTCCCAGTACCTACATGGCAGCTCAGCAACCATCAGTAACTCGAGTTTCAGGGGATCTGACAGGTCTTCTAGGCTCCTCGGGCACTCTACAGAGGCAGTGCACATACATATATGCAAACACTCATACATACGAAAGATTTTTAAAACTCTAAAACAAAAATCCTGAAATTTGGGGTCCTCCTGCCTCAGCCTCCCAGTGCTGGGATTACAAATATGTGTCACTACACCTGGCTGAGAAAGCTCTTTCAGACAGGCCTAGCAATGGCTGGACGAGGAACAGAGAAGCACGAGGGTGCTAGGGCACTCTCCTCGCCAGGGTTTTCACTGAAGTTTCAGGGCTCTCATACGGGGCTGAGTGTTGGAGAGGAATATGGCAAGAGGGGAAAGATGGACGAGAAGGGCGCTGGGGTCACCTGTCGAAGCAAATACTCCTCCTCTTCCTTGGAGATGAAGTCAGGGACGTAGTAGATTAGAGGAGGTGCCTATAACGGAAAGACTGCTCTTAGGACAGCAGTTCTCAACCTGTGGGGTCTCGACCCCTTGGGGTCAAATGACCCTTTCCCAGTGATCACCAAAGACCACAGGAAAACACAGGTATTTACATTTTGATTCACGACAGTAGCAAAACAACAGTTATGAAGAAGCAATGACATAATTTTCTGGTTGGGGTCACCACAGCATGAGGAACTGTACTAAAGGGTGGCAGCGTTAGGAAGGTTGAGGACCGCTGCCTTAGGATGTGGCAATTTGCCCAACACGACCCTATCATGACTGAGCAGCCTTCCCTTTTGGAGAGGGACTTGGGGTGGCCTCAGAGAGTCCAGAGCCTCAATTCAAGGAGCCTGCGGCCCTGGGGGTTGGAGGTGGGCACAGAGCTAGACTCTGAGGAGAGACGGCGCAGTCCCAACCAACAGACCCGGGAGTCAGTCTCACTCCACCCCACCTCACACCCTTCTGTCCCCACTCCTCGAGAGCCCCAGCCCTGACAACCTGCTCCACCCTGAATGGCTCCAGTGCGGGGACCCTGGCGTCCTGCTCCTCCATGGTTACCAACTCCTCGTGAGCCATCCTGTGGGGAGGGGTGGACACCCTTAAGTCCCTAAGCCTCCTATCTGTGACCAGCCTTCCTTCCACTTCGTCAGAGGCTAGACCCTACCCTCAGACCTCCTATATACTTTAGTCTTCAAAACTAGAGTCCTCAGTTTCTCAAAAGCCACCCAATGAGCACTCCCCCCGAATCCCAGCCCTGCTATCAGGAGGCAGCATATT
>CABHPH010094106.1:48548-62985 GCA_902168325.1 Peromyscus nudipes | reverse complement strand
TCCTTCCCTTAGCCCTTCCCGAACCTTACTTCTGCTTTAGGCGCGTGTTCCTATCTCCCTGTTCCCTAACAGCGTGGGCTAAGTGGTCACTGGAGAAACCCTCCTTAGGTACAGAGCTCCCTTCTCCAGAGGTCATGAGCAGGGCTATCTCTTTTCTAAACCAAATTAAATGTGGCTCAGTCTGACCCTAGACAGGTGTGAGATAAATCTTGTCCTTTAGCAGTCACAACAGATTCCAACCCACCCGGCCTAGTCTTCCCTCCTCATAAATGGGGGCAGTGTTGGGAGTGGGAGTCAGGCAGAAAAGCCAGTGGAGATGTTCACTGGGCAGGGGCCTGTACCAATCAACATTGCTTTCCCTAGGGTGACTGTACACCCCCCACAAACTAAGGCTCTCTGCCGGCAGGGACTGTTCCCTTTCTTTATCCTCACAATGACTTTGATCAAGGAGCAGGCAAAATGAGGTTCAAGAGAACAGATGGGGGCAGCGAGTAGTCCTGGACATTTCAAAAGTCCAGTCATGGCTGTGCAGATGAGGGCTTTCTGGGCCCCAGGAATCCCTCTTTCAACCTTCAGGTGAACCCTGAGCTGGCCTGTTACTTTTGGCCTCATCTGCTGACCTGGGGGTCAGATCAAGCTAAGGACAAGCCAGGAACTCACTACCTGTGCTAGCTATGGGTGATGGATATGACATGTGTGACCAAGTGCTTTTTGGATGGCTGCCATACCCTATGAAGGTGTAGGCCCAAGCTTCTGAAGGACAGAACTGGGGAGGGACCCAGCACTGCCCAGATCCTTAAAGCACCCCAATATCTGAGAAGGGTGTGGTAGGTAGGTAAAGAAGGCTGTTTGGCTGTGCTTCACTCTTAGGTCATCAGTTGAGTGATGAAGTTCAGTGAAGGCCCATGGCCAGTAGAGGGGCACAGACCTCTTTTTTGCTTGTCCTTCATCAGGGCTCATGCATAATACGTAACACCCTCCCACAGAAGGCCACTGGTCCAAGACAGTGACCCAATATCTAATGCTCCCAAAGGAGTCCTTGGAGTTCATCAGTCCAAACGTGTGTGGGCTCTATGTATGTGGCCACCAGGTCCAGGTGCAGGAACCAAGAAGGTGGAGAACATCCCACTGCATTTCTTAACCCCCTCGGGTTTCCTCCCCTACCTGATAGGCAGGTCCTGGGATAGCAGAGGCAGCTTAGTGAGGCTCTATGCAAAGTGGCAGACTAACCCTCTGCAAAGTGACCTCCATTCCAATATAAGGAACAGAAATAAACATAGTTCATCAACCAGGACAAACCACCTAGAACTGGGGCCAAAAGGAAGAAACCCTCAGTGAAACCATCACAGCTATGTGGTCACAGCTGAGTGTACCCAATGGTAGAGGTTGAACTGGATCACAACCCAGATGGGGAAAAAAAATGTGCCTAGGTACACACAGACATACCCAAAAACTGAGTAAATGCATAATAGAGAATATAGATGAGTCTCCCATTGCAGATGATTCCACACAATTTACCCCATCTTCCTGTTAGTCTTTGCAGGAGGACTTAAGTTTAAGGAGTTAAGCACCAAGGATTTCACTGTTTCCAGACAGTCAAGATGACTATCAATAGTAATGTGTCCTGCTGCCAGCACAGACAGATTCCTGACTGCCAGCAGTCAAATCAGAGTGATGGAGCTTATGGAATGCAGCCCAGAGGATAACAAAGCTAATCTGGGTGCCTCCTGGAGAGACAAAGCCCTGGGAGGATTGTTTTCCCAGAATGCCCCTTGCTTCTGCTATGCTTCTGTTCACTCTGCTGTGTTCCTGCTTATATGGCACGGTATGATTATCTGTGAAAGGATCCCATTGTATCTAATACATTATGATTGTTTCTTGGGAAAATCCCACTCCTCATTGGGCGGTTTACTTTTTACTTGCAGATCATAATGAAGATGATATTTTTTTGTTGTTTTGGTTTTTCAAGACAAGGTTTCTCTGTGTAGCTTTGTGCCTTTCCTGGAACTCACTTGGTAGCCAAGGCTGGCCTCAAACTCACAGAGATCCGCCTGCCTCTGCCTCCCGAGTGCTGGGATTAAAGGCATGCTCCACCACCGCCCAGCACAAAATGGCTTTTGAGTTACACAAAATGGTTTTTAAGTTATGTTTCTAACAGTATGTATACAAATCTCTGTTCCATTCCAGTTATCTGTTTGTTTGTTTGTTTGTTTTTTTCTCTTATCAATACCATACTGTCTTGATCACTCTAAGTCTTGGGAGTCAAGTTCATTCTTCCCCTTCAGTTTTGGGCATTTTATTCTGTGTCTTTTGGCTCTGAATATTAATCCCAGACAGTTTGGTATGCCTTCATTTCTTTTTTTTTTATTTCTAATCTTTATTGAGCTCCCACAGGGTGCATGAATTAAGGATCTATAACTTACACAGGTAGAGAAGTGTTACTTTAGCCCCTCCCTTTTAAAATGCAAATTGCATCTTCTCTTTATATTTCAAGTGAATTATTTAAGGTGAGCAAGGCTCAGTTTGATGTTACCATATGTAAAAGGGATAGTACAAACATTTTCCCTTCTCCAAAAAAAGGACTTCGTACCAGAATAAACCAGTCTGTTCATCTAACAATAGCTGATCAAAAAGGCTAGAAACTCTGGAAGAAAAGATGTTCTTGGAAGCGCTCTCCTCGGAGGAAGGGCTCATTCCCAGAGGATAGCAAGATGTAGAAGAAAACTAGTTGGCTCAAAAATTACACTGAGATCCAGAAAGTACCAGTCACAGCTTAGAGAAAAGGAAAACAAACAAACAAAAACCAGATGACACTAACTGTAGCTGGATTCTAAGTCTGATGTCGAAGTCGGGAAGGGACTCTGATCTGAGCAGAGGGGGTGAATCCACGCCCCATGAGCAGAGTGGTTTTGACTGACCAGGTCTCCAGCGCACCAACTGCATTTTCAAGTCTAGACCTGGCATTGTCCCTAACAGCACAGAAGAAAAACAGCAAGGAGAAGCTGTCAAGTATAGAGGACATGAAAGATTTGGCAACCCTAGAATTCCCAGTCTGGGTCTTTGTCTTTGTCAGGAAACTCGCACTCCAGCTCACTCCACGGTGACACCGGCGGCAGTGCCAGCGATGGCCCGTTATAAGCAGGCGGCAGCAGGGCCAGGATGGAATCCTGGCTTTCTTCTTTCATCTGCTTGAAGAATACATGGGACAATAAACTGCTTGCTGATGGCCTTTTCTCAGGATCTTGCTGCAAACACAGCTGCACCAGGCTTAAGAAGGCAGGAGAGAATGTTTTTGTGGATGGCGTGTGGAGCCGGTCACTATTGACTGTGTGAGTTCCAGTCGAGACAAGCACGCTCTCTCCAATCCCGGAGTCTACTCCTGACTGGGAATTTCTCATTCTAGAGTCTGACTGTGGAAAAATACTGATATCCAGTGGGCTATATGGAGGACCTTTCAGTTTCTGTAATAGCATCTGAGTCCTGTGCATGTCCTGGAAAGGGACCTGCCGACTGGCTAATTCACATGCTGTGATCCCAACACTGTAAATATCTGACTTCACATTATATCCATGTAAATCCTATGGACACAGCTGTTCTGGTGCAGGTAGTTCAACCCTCGCACTGCTCCAAAGAGGATGCTCCTTATTAAAGTTTCACTCATCCCACCAGGAAAGTAGGTCCTCAGGAGATGACTTGCAGAGCCATAGGCCACAAATGGAGAAATAACCCAAAGCCAGCTGCCAACAGTGAAAACCGCCCAGTACGTTGTGATATTGGGTGTTGGAAAAAGTGAGACAGAATCACTGCTCTCTGTATAGCTTTCAGACGCTCTTCAGTGCAGTTTTCCAGGTTTGTAATTTTGATAGTTACCAGTGTTCCTGTAGGAGTGTGCCGTGCAAGGTGAACAGAGGTCAGGTTGTCAAACCCTCTTCCTATTTCCACTTGCAGTTCATAGTGAGAAGCATTAGTGGAACATATCACTTCCTTGGCTCTAGCAGATGGAGGTGACCAGGAAATGGCTGGCTCATCAACCAGGTGTTGATGGACACTGCTCTCAGACTTTTTCTCAGGTCTGAGTGATTCAACTCGAGTTCGTGACGCACAGAAACAATCCAAAAGAGACATTGAATCGCTTTAGTTCACAGAAAGTGACAAAATCCCATCTATTTCAACGAAGATTTTTGCTTTATCTTCAAGGTGCAGATATATCCCACCCGGCTGCGACCAAGGCCAGCGACTCCAGGCGGCGGGCGCGGAGCGGATGCGACGCGTGCGAGCCCCGGGACCTGCCTCGAGGAGGGCGGAGGCAAGAACACTAGGCCCGCTTCCAGCGCGGGCCTCAGGGCGCAGAAGTGCAGCACAGCGGCGACAAGGCCCGTTGGCCTGGACCTCTGCCCTAGCCCGGGGCAATGGGCCTGGCCGGGATTCGCCCCACCCCGGCGGGGTCGGGGCCCGCCGCTCCGCCCCGCCGCCGCGCCTCCAGCTTCCAGCTCGGTGGGGAGGGCGCCTTCATTTCTTTTGTTGTTGTTGTGAAAAAACATCCTGATAAAAGCAACTTAAAGGAGAATGGGTTTACCCTGGCTCACAGTTCATGGGTACAGTCCATCATGATAGGGACGTCAATGGGGCAGAAACTTGAAGCAGCTGGTCATATCACATCCACAATCCGGAAGCAGCGTGATGAAAACTTACATTAAGCTCATTTTCTTGTTTTTATTCAGCCCAGGGAATGATACTGCCCAGTTTAAAGCTGAGTCTTCCCACCTCAGTTAACCTAATCTAATATATACCCTTACAGGCCTTGCCAGAGGCTCAACAGACTCTCCTAAGTGAGCCTGGAGGGTTGTCTCCTAGATGATTCTGTATGTGAGGGGGCACAAAGAAGAAATCGCTGGCATGATGGCTCCATTAGGGGAAAGGTTTCTATTGTAGGAAAGAGAGAGAAAATATCCAGAGGCATCTGAAAGAGTCCAGAGCAGAGAAAAGAAAGCAGGAATAGGGAAGTGGGAGAGCAGGGGAGAATAGAGAGCAAGAGAATGAGAGCGGGGCACGTCCTACAAATTATAAGGAGGATAAGTAACTGGGAGGAGGGACTCCTTTTGAGGAGTCCCACAAGTTCCTGAGGAATGCTGGCTTTTATCTAACCACCAGAAATCCTTCTATAGCTCAGCTTGAGCTCATTTTTGGATATATGGACTTCCTGAGACCTAACAGATTCCAGATCCTGTGAAGTTGAAAATTAGTACTATCATAATATCCATGATCAAACTTGCTGGTATTCTGTTTAGGATTTGCGGGCTTTACACAAGTTAAAAGAACTAACATTCTGACATTATTGAGTCTTCCTATCCATCAACATAGAACAGCTGTACAATTACTTAGCTCCTGTATTCCTTTCATCAAAGTTTTATACTTTTCCTTGTGTGGATCTTGTATGTATTTTGCAAGATGTACATCTATGCACCCCTTTACTGCTAATATAAATGATGCTTTGGTTTTTTAAAACATTTATTTATTTATTTATTTGTGTGTGTGTGTGTGTGTGTGTGTGTGTGCGCGTGCGCGGTGTGTATACATGTGGGGGTGCATTACCACAGTGTACATATGGAGGTCAAAGGTCAGCCTGTGGGGTCATTGTTCTCCTTTCACTATATGGGGCTCAGGAACAAACTCAGGCGGTAAGGGTTGGCAGCAAGTGACCATCTCTACTAAGATGAGCCATTTCACCTGCCTTGATACTGTATTTTTAATTTTGAGGGATTTCTAATTGTTCACTTCTGGTAGATGTTTTATTTTAAATTTCAAAAATCATACTAAAACTGATTTTTAAAAATATACATTTTTTTGAGCTGAGGATCGAACCCAGGGCTTTGTACTTGCTAGGCAAACGCTCTACCACTGAGCTAATCCCCAACCGCCTAAAAATATTTTTATTTACGTATTTGTGTGTGTGTGTCTATCTGTCTTTGTGTAAATGTACAGAAAGACTATTAGATTCCCTGGACCCTGAGTTACAGGCAGTTGTGAGCCACCTGATGTGTTAGGAATTGAACTTCAGTCCTCTGCAAGAGCAAAAAGTAATCTTAGACACTGAACCATCTCTCCAGGCCCTGATTTTTAGTGTGCAGTTCTATAAACTTTTACACATATATGACTCTGTAAAAATTAAGGAGAATGTTTTCTTCTTAAGTTCAGAACAAAGGAAAAAGATTCTGGAAAGATAGCTCAGCAGGTAAAGGCACTTGCCACCAAGCCCAATGACTGGTATTGGATTCCCTAAACCCACACAATAGAGTGTGCACTGTGACATGTGCACATATGTACTCTCTCACACACACAATAATTAATAATAATGATGATGATAATTTTAAAAGAACAGGTTGAGGGTGTGGCTTAATGGTGTTGGAAGAACCACATATTTCATAGTTAACACTTCTAGAGAAACAACCACTAAGGCAGTGAGGTATTCAGCAAGGAGCAGACAGGTCAGGGATCAGAGTCCAGAAATAGACCTGTACACACAAAGCCTCTGGGTCTTTCACAGCAATACAAAGTGACTAGTGAGGAAGTCAGTCTTCTCAACAACTGGTATCCACAGACAGGAAACAAAACCTTGATCTAAACCTCACACTTTATACCATTAAGTCAAAGTCTATCACATATAAGTAGCAAGCATAAAGCTATAAAAACATTTGGGATAAAACAGATAAATACTTCTGTGATGGCATTTGGCAGAGATCTTAGACATGACATAAAAAATCCACAAAGGAGTCCAAGAAATATGTACTTATAAATGTGACTTTATTACAGAAAAATCTATCAGAAATGTCAAGGGGGAAAAAGACAAAGACAAGTGGAGATGAGAAATATTAGCAAATCACTTAGAATGTGCAAGGATTTCTTAAAACTCAATAGTTAAGAGAACCAGTAACTTAAAAAGGGGGAGGGACTTGGACAGGCACTGCACAAAAGATGTAGACATATGATAAATGGACAAAAAAGATGCTCTGGAGGCTGGAGAGATGACTTGATGGATAAGAGTACTGGCTGCTCTTCCAGAGGATCCAGGCTCAGTTCTCAGCAATCAGACAGTGGCTCACAATGGTCTGTAACTCCAGTTCTGGGGATCCAGTGTTGCCTTCTGGCCTCTGTGGGCACCACACAAACAAGTCATGCAAATACATATATGCAAACAAAACACTCATACACATAAGATAAACCTAAAAAAATTAAAATAACTGAAATGAAAATATAACATCAGGTTACTAGTAAACTGTTGTGCTCACACAGGGAAATACCATTCAGTATTTAAATGAGGGGTATTGATGCAATCAATAGGATGTATCTCACAGATATTTAGTAGAGTGAAGGAATCAAATTGCAAAGGTTAATTGGACAATTCTATTAATGGCACTCTCAAAAAGAGCATATAGCCTAGGATGCGATAACAGTGGGCTTGCATTAAAGAGTTCCTTGAGGTGACAGAACTTCCCTGCCTCCCGATTAGATTGGAGGCTACATGAATCCGTATGTGTTAACTCTTCAAATAAAAGCAAAACTGTTTACTTTTTTTTTCACTTAATAAACAAGTAGTACAATTTTATTTCCTTTTTCCTTTGTTTTTTCAAGACAAGTTTTCTCTGTGTAACAGATCTGGCTGTCCTGGAACCCACTTTGTAGACCAGGCTGGCCTTGAACTCACTAAGATCTGACTACCTCTGCCTCCACCACCTGGCAAGTAGTACAAATTTCTGATTAAACCTTTCATAATCAATAACAGGAGAGAAGTTCTCAACTTGGTAAATGGTATTTATCAAAACACTATAACCTGAATCATGCTTAAAACAAGACATTATAAAATCGTCATGAACACCGGGACTCCACAGCCTGTTTTGCAGCTTAGTCTTGCTCTTCAGAGAGGGACTGGAGGTTTCAGATGATGTAACCCCACATGGAAACCCTGAAAATGTCTACCAGATCCAGCATGAAATTAGTGGATTTTTCTACATACATACAACAGGAGCATGAGACATAGCCTTGCTCTGAGGAACAGATAAAGCTCCAAGACCTCAAGAGGATGTGGGTAAACAACTTTGTAGGATGTCTTTCTGTACGATGTGAATATATGTTGCTACCACTGGTTAATAAAGAAGCTGCTTTGGTCTATGGCTCAGGCTTCTTGCTAGCTAGCTCACTTATCTTAAATTAATCCATTTCTTTTTTCTTTTTCTTTTTCTTTTTTTTTTTTTGGTTTTTCCAGACAGGGTTTCTCTGTGTAGCTTTGGTGCCTGTCCTGGAACTCACTCTGTAGACCAGGCTGGCCTTGAACTTACAGAGATCCACCTGCCTCTGCATCCTGAGTGCTGGGATTAAAGATGTGTGCCACCACCACCCAAAATTAATCCATTTCTATTAATCTATGTATCACCGTGTGTCTTGTGGCTTTACCTGAGTTCCATTACATCTTGCTTCTCAGGCAGTGGCTCACAGCATTTCCTCTCACTCCACCTTTCTTCTTCCTGTATCTCTCCTGGATTTCCTGCCTGGCTGTCTCCTGTCTTGCCATAGGTCAAAGCAGCTTCTTTATTAACCAATGGTAGCAACACATATTCACAGTGTACAGAAAGATATTCTACATAATTTATGATATAGAAATGATGAAAAATGTAATTATTGAATATACTTTGATCCCTAAAACAACTGTTAATTTCAAAATACTTTACATTGATATGGATTTGGTTTATTGATACAAATTTAAGGTCAATTTTGTTATACTGTATGTATATTTCTACTCTTGTTTAAGGTATTATGTTTATGGAACTCATTTAAAATTGTAATGTATAATTAAGAAATACAGATTAATTAGTCATCTATGATAATCAAACTTATGTTAGTTTTCTAGGTATACAAAGATGTATTTTCATTAGGTAGGTAATCTTCAAGCACTTCAAAGACCTACAAAATATGGCATTTAAAATGTTTTAAAAACTTAAGATTTTTCTGAACAATGAGACACCATCTGCTCCTGGCAGCACTAATTACTTCAGAGAGAATGATGGGCATCGAAGAAACTTCTTACAATATGGAAAAGGCTAGCCATTTGGGCAAGAAACTGCTCTTGCCTGGACTGCTTGACAATTATGTTGTATAAACTGGACATGCAGGACCCACAGGAAGGTGACCACTAAACTTTGCTAAAACAAGGCGAGATGCTCCTTCAGGTTCCTGCTTCATAGAAGAAACTGCCAGATATTCTGCATGACACAGAAAAAAAAAAGTAACTGAAGAACTTTGCTAATAGGCAGAACAGTCCTTCAAATTTCCTGCTTCACTAAAAAATATGCCAGAGACTGTAGGCCTGTAGGCTGAAGATGGATGCCCCAACATTACAAAAGAACTTTGGATGACTGTGCAGGGAGCCAGATGTCTCTGTCATTTCTAGAATTTTGAAAGTTGCTTGCAATGTACTTCCTGTTTACTCAGGTAATATTATATCCTTCTTTGGTCT
The DNA here is from genome assembly GCA_902168325.1 of Peromyscus nudipes. Lineage (NCBI taxonomy): Eukaryota > Metazoa > Chordata > Mammalia > Rodentia > Cricetidae > Peromyscus > Peromyscus nudipes. Next base: position 53,477 of record CABHPH010094106.1, on the reverse strand, counting down.
GTGATGGAGTTGAAGACTAGTTATAGTTTTCCTTAGTTATGATAAAAATAAATTAGATACAAAACTTTAGACTTACAAAGATAGGAGGTGGTGATATATTGTGTACCCCAATTTAGCTTACCTGGGGATCAGAGGACAGAGCCAGCCGCTTAATTAGGTATAGAGGTCAGGCAGTGATGGCACACACCTTTAATCCTACCACTCAGGAGGTAGAGATCCTCTGGATCTCTGAGTTCAAGGCCACACTGGGCTAACATGATAGAAACAGAACCAGGCAGTGGTGACATATGCCTTTAATCCCAGGAAGTAATATGACAGGACACAGAAAGGTATATAAGATATGAGGAAACAGGAACTCACTCTCTTGAGGCTGAGGATTTTGTAGAGGTAAGCGAGTGGCTGGTTGTTCAGCTTCTCTGATCTGCCAGCTTTCAACCCAATATCTGACTTCTGGGGAGACATTTACAATCATCTCCTCATCCCAGACAGGAAACCAAGGACAGAACGAAGTACAAGTATCACCAAAGTCGAACTTGGTGAACAAATGCATTTTACTGGGGTTTCTTAGAAGAGCAGAAATTACTCAGACAACTGCATCACCAAAAGCCCAGCCCAGTGCAGGTGACGAGTTTATAAAAGTTGGAAACCTGGGACACACTCAACAACCTACTGGCAGCTCAACAGGTCGGATATGTGGTCCTTCCCTAGTGGTTCTGTTAGTCTGAACTTTTTCTAGGCAGATCAGCTGCTCTCTTCTTTAAGGCTTCTTATCTTGTCTTTGCTTCATCCTGGAAGTTAAGCTGATCTGAGAGAGCAGTCTTTACTGTAGACGTAAGTTTTCTTGTGTCCCGTAGCCATTTGGTCTCAAGTAAACACAGAAGCTTATATTAATCACAAGCTGTTTGGTCTATGGCCCAGGCTTATCACTAACTAGCTCACTCATCTTAAATTAACCCATTTCTACTAATCTATGTATCGCTGCATGTCTTGCGGCTTTATCTGAGTTCCATTACATCTTGCTTCTCAGGCAGGCTTCTTCTGAAGAGCAATGACGGTTGACAACTCCATCAAAATATCACCTATTTTCACCTTCACAAGATGACATCTGACTCCATGATGCCACACATGGCCAGGTAGAGCACACGGAAAAGCACTACAGGAACAGTACCACCTACTATGGTAGAGGCTCTCTGGACTTGCATCCATGTAGCCACTGAGGGCCTTTGAAGGGACAGACACCATCTCCCTGAAGGAACTGTCTTGTGCTGCAGCTCTAGTCTCAAATAACAGGAATCTCACATCCTGCTACCCACTGATCTCACCCGGAAAGTGGATGGCAGCAACCAACTTGGATATGAAGATTTGTTTGCTACTGTGGTGGTCTGAATGAGAATGGACCCCTATAGACTCATATATTTGAATGCTTGTTCTATAGTTGGTGGAGCTGTTTAGGAAAAATTAGGAGGTGTGGCCTTGTTGGAGGAGGTGTGTCACTAGGGGTGGGCTTTGAGGTTTCAAAACCCATGCCATTCCCAGTTAGCTCCCTTTCTACCTCACGGCTGTTATCTAATTATGTAAGTGCTCAGCTACTGCTTCAGCACAATGTCTGCCTGCCTATTGCAATGCTCCACACCATGATAGTCATACACTCTACTACCCCCTGGAACCATGAACCCTAAATTAAATGCTTTTTTTCCCTTATAAGTTGCCTTGGTCATGGTGTTTTGTCATGGTAATAGAAAAGTAACTAAGACAGTTTCTCCCTGTTTGCTTACAGTATAGCAGTATCCTGATATCTGTAAGATGTGTAATGACTTGTCAAAAACAAGAAAAAGATTGGAAAAAGCACAGGGACAAATAGCCAAACTAGCGGAAACACATGAACTGTGAACCAATGACTGAGGAGCCTCCATGGAACTGGACCAGGCCCTCTGGATAAGTGAGACAGTTGATGAGCTTGAACTGTTTAGGAGGCCCCCAGGCAGCGGGACCGGGACCTGTCTTTGGTGCATGAGCTGGCTTTTTGGAACCTAGGGCCTGTGCTGAGACACTTTGCTTAGCCTTGGTGCAGGGAGGAGGGGACTGGACCTGCCTCAACTGAATCTAACAGGCTGGGCTGACTCCCCAGGGGAGACCTTGCCTTGGAGGAGGTGGGAATGGGGGATGGATTGGGGGGGAAGGCTGGGCGGTAGGAGGAGGGAGGACAGGGGAATCCGTGGCTGATATGTAAAAGTAAATTAATTATAAAATAAAAATATTTATAAAACAAAAAAGAAAAAGAAACTTAAGTCAGAAGCTAAGGAGCTAAGGAGGTGGCTCAGTGGACAAGCACACTTGTGCAAGTTTTGAGGACCTGAATTCAAACCCACACAAGGAGTCAGATGTGGTTATGCATGCCTACAATTCCAGTAACAAGAGAGGGGAGACAGGAGGATCACAAGACCTTGGTGGCCACTGCCTAGCTCCAGATTCAGTGAGAGACCAATCTCAAGGGTAAGGTGGAAAGTGATAGAGTAGGACATTTAACATCTACCCGTGGCACACACACAATAACACACAGAAACATAGTCAGTTAAGGCCATCAAAATCTAATTTTGGCCAGGCGGTGGTGGTGCATGCCTTTAATTCCAGCACTCGGGAGGCAGAGGCAGGCGGATCTTTGTGAGTTTGAGGCCAGCCTGGTCTACAGAGTGAGTTCCAGGAGAGGCACAAAGCTACACAGAGAAACCCTGTCTCGAAAAACTAAAAAAAAAAAAAAAAATCTAATTTTGGTTACTAACTTCTTGCCTTCTAACTTCAGTTTTCTCAGGTTTGCAAGATTTAATTTTTAGAAACTGTGAGTCTGACAAGTGCTTTTTCCATTTTCTGGGAGTAAACTGTTTAAAAATAGGAAGTCATCGTTCTTTCAGTCCAATGGCAGAACCAGCAGGCCCCTTCCAGCATCTTCGTTGTCATACACAGCTTCAGACCAAGAACCCCTCCTCTTCAACAAGTAACACGTTACTTCACATGTATTTCTGCCAAACTCTGGTACCGCGTGCTGGGTCAATTTCAATGAAGTTCTGTTCCAGAGTTAACATTTTAGAAATGATGTATGGAACAGAGGAAGGGGTGGTAAACCCAGGGGCACAGATGGATGGACAGCCAGCACACTCATGTGTTCCTGAGCAAAGGGGAGGAAGGCATATCTTACTGGCATCGACAGCACTTCCCCTTGGCCTCCATGAGGTCAGATCCCTTGTAGACACCAGAATCTGAGGAGGCTCAATTCCCTTTTATAAAACAGCTAATTTTTTTTATAGCACACCCTCCTGAATTCTTGAAATCATTTCTAGATGACTTGTGTAAATTATACACTGTGGCTAGGCATGGTGGCCCATACCTTTAATCCCAGCACCTAGGAGGCAGAGGCAGGCAGATCTCTGCGAATTTGAGGCCAGTCTGGTCTACATACAGAATTCCAGGGTAGCAAGGACTACATAAAGAGACTCTGTTTCAAAAAGCCAAAACCAAATCAAATCCAAACAAAACAAAGTGAATACTATATAAATAGTTGTTATACTACAGTTAGGGAATAAGGACAGAAAGAAAAAGCTGTGTATTTTTATGAATATTTTCCATCCCTGGATGACCGAGCCTACAGATGGAGAGGGCTGATCACACTCTAACACATTATCTGCCGTAAGCTTACAGATACTTCAGATAAAACATTTACAGTCCAGGAGAGTTAAGTTTTTCTTCTGCTTTTATTACAAGCATATAATATTAATTGGCAAAACACTGAATACAAGCTTCACTATCATGAAATCAAAACATTAAGCAATATTCCAAAAAAGATTTCAGACAAAAACTAGCCACTGATGGTACAAAAATTACACACTAACACAATCATAAAAAATGTAAACTTTCAAATTAAACAGTCAAAAAATCTGAATCTGCATCATTTCATACACCATGACAACTGCTGGCTGTGGCTGCATTCCAGGGTGAGAGCCCAGGTGGTGCTGCTGTTTGTGACTCGATGTTACTTGGGAAAAATGTGTCTGGTACAAGCTGAGAGCTGGAACTGACATGCTAAAGTGACACACACGTCTCACGGGCACATTTCAGTTCTTTCTCCAAATGTACTCTTGGATGGGAGTTAAGTGACAAGCGGAACACTGGGTGTGAGAGCCACAGCCCCACACAGCTGTTCCTGATGGGAGCCTGATGGTAGTAAATCCTGCCTGGAGGAACGCGAGATATGCAGACTGTGGTACAATTCAGTGATTTTTCTAATCTATGTATCCCAGTTTATTTACTTGGTGTATTTAATATCAAGGCAGAGAAAACTTCTGTTTTCATGTTAAGGTCACATGTGATGTGTTGGGGTTTAAATGATTTCCTGAGGAAACAGACACTTTGTGTGTGTGTGTGTGTGTGTGTGTGTGTGTGTGTGTGTGTGTGTGAGAGAGAGAGAGAGAGAGAGAGAGAGAGAGAGAGAGAGAGAGAGAAAGAGAGAGAGATTTCGCTATCTGCACTAAATTCAGTGTTTTAGGAGCATATTCAATATCCATATACAAAGTAGAACCCAGCTGGCTCATTCTTGGAACATTTAATCTAATGATACATTTCAGAGCACTGTGATACACCACCCTGTGTGCCCTCAGAAACAAAGCATACCAGCCTGCAAAGATTCTGATGCCAAGGTAGGCATCAGAGGCCAGCAAGCCTGTGAAGGGCAGCACTGCCAGGTTCATCAGTGGAGACAAGGAAATCCCAACCTCCAGGATGGCTCAGCCACAGACTCAGCTCAAGAACTTGGGTATACCCACAGTAGACACAAGCCTAACATGGTGCAACCTCATCCCTTCCTTCCTGGCTGCTTATCTTTTAATAAGCAACACACACACACACACACACACACACACACACACACACACACACACA